>CAXIUP010000031.1:275000-552500 GCA_964035015.1 Corallium rubrum | reverse complement strand
ATATCTATATATCTATATATCTATATATCTATATATCTATATATCTATATATCTATATATCTATATATCTATATATCTATATATCTATATATCTATATATCTATATATCTATATATCTATATATCTATATATCTATATATCTATATATCTATATATCTATATATCTATATATCTATATATCTATATATCTATATATCTATATATCTATATATCTATATATCTATATATCTATCTATCTATATATCTATCTATCTATCTATCTATATATCCATCTATCAAAATGGCGGACGGTGGTTCTTCCTTAGAGCTCTCCGTAAATTTGACTAATAACTCGCCAAATAATGGTGAAGAAGATGAAAATCATTCCGATTTGCCATTATTAATCGAAAAGGAAAATCACAAAACAAAAATAAAGTGGTTAGGAGATCTGGACAGCCTCAAATCGTTCGTTGAATGCAAACTCAACTTGACAGGATGCTGGTCATATACTCCTACAAATGGCGGATTTCATGTTTTTAAAGCTAGCGTAGCAACGCTGTGCTTTTATCCCGGCACCACAACCCTCGCTGTTCAAGGGGCCAAGCATGAAATCGTGCGAAAATCAATCTGCGCGTTCTACTCAATGGAAATGGCCGAAAAAACATCTGACCACGTGCTCGATGAAGACACGCAAGACGGCCATCTTGAGACGATCAACAACAACAATGCAGCTGAAATCTCGGACGAATGCATTGAAGTAAACGACCCTGAAACTTCAGCCGTCAACAACAATCTATCTTGTTCTGGATGTGAACAAAATACGAAATTAATCTCCGAACTATGGATGAAAACTACAGCACTTGAGAATAAATTTCAATGCTGTAATTCAAACAAACGTGACGACAATGACTGTCCTTCGTGTGAGAAATTGAGATCTAAGGTCGAACATCTCGAGGCGGAACGAGAAAATTTGTTAGCAGCGATTCAACTGCTGACTCAAGATAAGAAAGCAACCTCAAACAGTCCAACTAGTGGCTCGGTCGATACCAAAACCAACGACTCAAATAGCAAATCAAATGGCGATGGACCGTGGATAAAGGTCAGCAAAAAGGGCAAAGGAAAGCAACAGGATGCTTCTGTCAACAATGTCAACAAACAAAGGCAAAGAAAGAACTCAGGTGAGCGTTTAAATAACAGTAAACCGTCTCACAATGGAACAGCCAACCAATCTCGGGTCACAATCATAGGTGATTCAATGACCAAACACATAAATGGAAGAAAGCTCTCCAAATCACAAAAGGTGATATCAAAGTCATTCCCTGGGGCAGTAATAGAAGATCTTGAACATTACATCAAACCAACACTCAAACATAAACCAGATAAGATTATCATTCATGCTGGGACAAACAATCTTAGGAATGATAGCCCAAAACAAATTAAAAGCAAGTTGGTCAAGGTCATTAGTGGCATCAAAACACAACAGCCAAGTGTGGATATAGCCATATCCTCTGTCATCAAAAGGAATGACAACCCAGCCTTGAATGCAAAGATCTCAGAGGTAAATGCCTTACTTAAGACCTACTGTGAACAAAATAATTTAGATTATATAAGTAATGACAATATTCGAGAACAATGCTTGAATACAGGTGGGCTACACCTAAATCCAAAAGGTATCCAAGCCCTCGCTAGTAATTTTAGAAATTACATCACTTATTGATGTAATGTTGTCAATGCAGATAATTTAACCAATCATAATTCAACATCATGTCCGGTTTTACATGATGAAACTGACCTTTCCAGAGTTAGAGGATTTAAAATTGGATCACTAAACATCAATAGTCTTTCGAAACACATTGATGAATTACAAGTATATATAAAAGATGGTATTTTTGATGTTCTAGCAATTAATGAGACTAAATTAGACCAATTTGATCCTGACTCTTTAAATAACCTCCCAGGTTATACCTGCATCCGTAAGGATCGCAATAAGGCTGGAGGCGGGATTTGTATATATATTCGAAATTCTATCAATTTTGCAAGAAAACCTAATCTTGAAGACAAAAGTCTCGAAATGATCACAATTGAAATAAAAAAGCCACATTCTGATCCATTTTTAATAACAACATGGTATAGACCATCAAAATCTCCTATTGAGCTTTTTGACAAATTTGAAGAAATTTTAATTAAGCTAGACTCATCTAACAAAGAATACTATATTTTAGGAGATTTAAATTGTGATTTAATATCATCTAAAACTGGCTTTCATACTTCAAAACTGGTCAATTTATTGGATAATTATCAATTGATGCAATTAATTGAACAACCAACCCGTGTGACTGAAACAACAAAGACACTAATTGATCTTTTTATTACGAATAGTAAAGAAAATTTAACCAAATGGGGAACTATTTGTACCTCTATCAGTGATCATAATTTAATTTATGCAATTCGAAAAGTTGGGATTCGAAGAGGATCACCTCGATTTATTGAGACTAGAAACTTTAAAAATTTTATTGAAGCAAAATTTATAGATGATATCAAAAACACAGTATGGCCATCTCCAAACAATGAGGACGATATTAACATTGTTTGGGGAAAGTGGAAATTTAAAATGCAAAGTATTCTTGATAAGCATGCACCTTGTCGAACAAAAAGAATACGCAACAAACCATCTCCCTGGATTAACTCAGAAGTAAAGCGTGAAATGTACGCCAAAGATTTATTAAAGAAAAAAGCCACAAAATCAAATTCACCTGCTGACTGGCTGCAGTTCAAAGCAAAAAGAAATGCAGTTAATCATTTGGTGAAGAAATCTAAAAAATGTTACTATAAAAATGAATTGAAAAACAATTTAGGAAACTCAAAGGGTACTTGGAAAGTGTTAAATAACCTGATAGGTAAAAAAGCAAAAAGTACTGAGATAAATAAAATAAATATTTCACCTTCTGAGTCTTTAACAAAAGCCAAAGACATAGCAAACACACTTAATACTCATTTCACAGAAATTGGTCCTAAACTAGCATCAAAAATACCATCGCCACCCAACAACAAATCATATAAAGATTACTTAAATAAATCTAATTCGATTTTTGGATTTGAAAAGATTTCTTCTTTTCAAGTCCAAGCATTACTGAAAACTAGTGATGTAGCAAAGGCAGTCGGAGTAGATAAAATTTCAAACAAAATTTTGAAAATTTCAGCTCCATATATTTGTGAGTCATTGGCTGAACTTTTCAATTTATCCTTACTAAATAATACATTTCCTAGTGATTGGAAAATGGCAAAAGTGACCCCAATATTTAAAACAGGGGATCGCTGTGATTCAAACAACTATAGGCCTATCTCGATTATTTCTGCAATTGCTAGAATATTTGAGAGACTTGTGTACACTCAACTAGAGAACTATGTTCAGAAACACAATTTGATAAATCCTAAACAATCTGGATTTCGTTCAATGTTTTCAACTGCAACAGCAATGTTAGATTTGACAAATGAATGGTGTTTTAACATTGATAGAAAACTTATAAACGGAGCCTTATTCCTTGACCTTAAAAAGGCATTTGATACTGTGGACCATGAAATTTTACTGAATAAATTACAGTATCTAGGCTTAAATCAACCAGCAATTAACTGGTTTAAATCTTATCTCAGTGGTCGAATACAAATGTGCACTGTGAATGGAATTTTATCAGATGCACAACAACTCTCTTGTGGGGTTCCACAAGGAACTATCTTAGGACCACTCCTTTTTCTCATTTACATTAATGATTTACCGAATTGTGTTACCCATAGTTCTACGAGAATGTATGCAGATGATACAAACCTAACTGCACCGGGATGTAGCATCCCAGAAATCAAATCATTGTTAGAACATGACATTCAGTGTGTTGTAGAATGGCTTTGTGCAAACAAACTCACACTGAATGTCATTAAAACTGAATTTATGATAATTGGCTCAAGACAAAGATTAGCCACCCATACTGAAAATTTAAACATAGCAATTAATGGAATAGCTCTCAAACAGGTCCACGAAGTTACCTGCTTAGGGCTCAAAATTGATGAAAACCTAACATGGAAAGGTCATGTTGAAACCATTAAAAAGAAAATTATAACAAGTTTACGTGTTATGAAAAAAGCCAAACCATATCTGAACCGACAGCTTCTCATTAACATTTACAACACAATCATAAAACCTCACTTTGATTACTGTAGTATTGTGTGGGACAGTATTGATATGACGCTGGCAGACCAACTACAAAAGTTGCAAAATCGTGCAGCTCGTATCATTACTGGGGCACAATACAAAACAATTCACACGTGCGATGTATTTTCTGAATTGGGGTGGTCATCTCTGGCACACAACCGAAAAGTTCAGAAAGCTATAATGATGCACAAAATTATGAATGGATATTCACCATCATATTTATCAGAAATGTTTGAGAAGCAGTTTGGATCAACTATTTATAATTTAAGATCATCTGATCGAAATGTTCAGATACCTCATGTCCGAACTGAATGTTATAAAAGAAGTTTTGCGGTATCTGGATCTTTACTTTGGAACTCCTTACCAATTGAACTTAAAGAGGAGAAAAGTTTATCAACATTTAAGACAAAAATTAAAAAATATAACTTCTGCATTGACAACCTATAAATTTTACATCTTGCTGTAAATATATTATGTAAATATTTTTAAATCTATTATACCAAAAAACACAAAAATAATGTAAATATAGTTTTGTTACAATGTACACGGCTTCTAGGTAGACCAGATTTAATAATTTAATATTTGTAAATGTTATTTCTGATAGAACCACCGTGTTTAAATAAAATCTATCTATCTATCTATCTATCTATATATCTATATATCTATATATCTATATATCTATATATCTATATATCTATATATCTATATATCTATATATCTATATATCTATATATCTATATATCTATATATCTATATATCTATATATCTATATATCTATATATCTATATATCTATATATCTATATATCTATATATCTATATATCTATATATCTATATATCTATATATCTATATATCTATATATCTATATACCTATATACCTATATATCTATATATCTATATATCTATATATCTATATATCTATATATCTATATATCTATATATCTATATATCTATATATCTATATATCTATATATCTATATATCTATATATCTATATATCTATATATCTATATATCTATATATCTATATATCTATATATCTATATATCTATATATCTATATATCTATATATCTATATATCTATATATCTATATATCTATATATCTATATATCTATATATCTATATATCTATATATCTATATATCTATATATCTATATATCTATATATCTATATATCTATATATCTATATATCTATATATCTATATATCTATATATCTATATATCTATATATCTATATATCTATATATCTATATATCTATATATCTATATATCTATATATCTATATATCTATATATCTATATATCTATATATCTATATATCTATATATCTATATATCTATATATCTATATATCTATATATCTATATATCTATATATCTATATATCTATATATCTATATATCTATATATCTATATATCTATATATCTATATATCTATATATCTATATATCTATATATCTATATATCTATATATCTATATATCTATATATCTATATATCTATATATCTATATATCTATATATCTATATATCTATATATCTATATATCTATATATCTATATATCTATATATCTATATATCTATATATCTATATATCTATATATCTATATATCTATATATCTATATATCTATATATCTATATATCTATATATCTATATATCTATATATCTATATATCTATATATCTATATATCTATATATCTATATATCTATATATCTATATATCTATATATCTATATATCTATATATCTATATATCTATATATCTATATATCTATATATCTATATATCTATATATCTATATATCTATATATCTATATATCTATATATCTATATCTCTATATCTCTATATCTCTATATCTCTATATCTCTATATCTCTATATCTCTATATCTCTATATATCTATATATCTATATCTATATGTATATCTATATCTATATCTATATCTATACCTATATCTATATCTATATCTATATCTATCTATCTATCTATCTATCTATCTATCTATCTATCTATCTATCTATCTATCTATCTATCTATCTATCTATCTATCTATCTATCTATCTATCTATCTATCTATCTATCTATCTATCTATCTATCTATCTATCTATCTATCTATCTATCTATCTATCTATCTATCTATCTATCTATCTATCTATCTATCTATCTATCTATCTATCTATCTATCTATCTATCTATCTATCTATCTATCTATCTATATATCTATATATCTATCTATATATCTATCTATATATATATATATATATATATATATATATATATATATATATAGGGCCTTCGCTCGAAACGTCAAGAAGATTTTTCTCTTTTCTCTTTTTTTCAGGCCAACGTGACTTAACCCTGGTAATATTTATATATATATATATATATATATATATATATATATATATATAAAGTACTGGGGGCAAGACGTGAGACTGAGCAGACGTGGATTTTGTAGCTCCATCTATTTCTAATGTAATTACACTTCGGACTAAAAGGCGTTAAGAATTATATTTTGAATAATCCCAGTATGCCTGAAACAAGACAATCTTCGTCTCAACTAGAAGAGCTTCGAGCAGATATGAAGGAAGCCATGCGATGTGAGCTAAAGCAATTCTTCAAATCAGCTGAATTTAAAGAAATTTTCGCCGAATCTGCGAAATCACTATTCGCAGAAACCATAGAGGATGCTACGTTTCCTCTCTTGGAGAGAATTAAAACTCTGGAATCTAAACTCTTGGAGGTATCAGTCAAAGCGAACGAGAATGAGCAGTATTCTAGAAAATACAATTTAAGGGTCGTTGGTCTGGACG
Source organism: Corallium rubrum (assembly GCA_964035015.1). NCBI lineage: Eukaryota > Metazoa > Cnidaria > Anthozoa > Scleralcyonacea > Coralliidae > Corallium > Corallium rubrum. The sequence goes on along the minus strand of CAXIUP010000031.1, from coordinate 545,508 downwards.
AAAGTGAAGGTGAAGACTGTGTTAACAAAATCGTTGACTTTTGTCAAGAAAAGCTTAATGTCAACATCGATAAGAAGGAAATCGACCGTGCCCATCGCCTTGGGCCGAAAAGATCAGGCAGGAACAGACCACTAATCATAAAGTTCAAGTCCTATGGCGTTAAGGCTTCAATATGTGGTAAACGAAAGAATTTAAGAGGTACCCCATATTTTATTAATGAAGATCTAACTAAGTTTAACGTCATGTTATTAAATTTTGCTCGTACACAGTGTGCTCGAGTTAAGTCAGTATGGTCTTCCGACGGTAAAATATTAGTTCGTGATGTGGATGACAATATATTCAGAATTCATCAGATGGAAGATTTCACGAAGTTCAAACTTAACACTAGTTGACATTTAAAGTATAACTCTATACTGGTTTAACTGTTGTAAACGATGGTTGCCAATAGTCCTAAACTTCTTTATCGCGTATATGTTAAGAACATTATTGAAATTCGTTATTTACCGGGCAGCTTATACTGCCTTTTGTTTGTTTTTACCTTGTGTCAAAACATATTTGTGTACTTTAATTTTAATTTATAATATCGTTATTCTTTACAACTTTATATTTGATGGTATTCGAACAACCGCGCGGAGGGATAAGTTAGTCTATTCTCTAAATGGGGGTTAGCCTCATTGCTTACAGAGCGGCTATTGGGTTGTTTAACAATATGGAAGCTAAAGTTTTGGGTTTTGTGTTATCAATATTTTGGTCAGCACAAGGATTAAACTTATGCATTCTATTTCTTCTTGCGGAAATTTACCTAATGATGGCAGGTGATGTTGAGTTAAACCCTGGTCCTAAAATGTCTTCACTTATGATAGGACATATTAACGCTAGAAGCCTAGCAATAGAAGATAAATTTGATGAAATTTCTTCTTTCATTTTAGAACATAAAATTGATTTATTTGCAGTTTCGGAAACCTGGTTAAATAGTAAAATCTCTGATGATTCATTGGGAATTCCTGGTTATTGTTCTATTTTGAGAAAAGATAGGTTAAATATGAGAGGAGGTGGTGTTGCTTTATATGCATTACAATCGCTTGCTATTAAGAGACGTTATGATTTGGAAAATGACAATATTGAGCTTCTTTGGGCTGAGATTAGGATGCATAAGTTTACTTTGATGTGCGGTGTGTGCTATAGACCTCCTAATAACTCTTTAGAAGAAACTGAACGATTCCTAGACGCTATACAGAGTATGTTGGACCAAATTCGACAAAATCCCCAAACGCTTATTGTGATAATTGGAGATTTAAATGCTCATTATGATTATGGAAATTTAGGTGATAATAGCACATTTGGCATTCGGTTATATCAGTGGTTGGAATGCAACACCCTGACTCAGGTGATTGATGAACCCACTCGAGTAACCCTCAATACGGCCACAATGCTGGATCTTATTATTACTAATTGCCCAAGCTACTTCGTTGATTCCGGAACTTATAGTCCTCCTTCGAATTGTGATCACTCATATATTTATGGAAAAATGAATATTTCTTATGATAAGAAAAAAACTTTTAAAAGGCACATATGGGATTTTTCAAATATTAATATGGTTGATTTGAACGAAGAGCTTTCCAATATAAGTTGGGAAGAATGTATTTTAGATGCTGTACACATCGATAACGTGTACGAAAACTGGTTTTATCGTTTTCAAGATATAATTAAAACATACATTCCCAATAAGACAGTGGTTATACGACCAAATGATAAACCTTGGATGAATTCCGACGTAAGGAAGGCAATTCGGAAAAGAAATAGATTCTTAAAAATCCATTGTAGAAAAAAAACATCTTTTTCATGGCAACGCTATAAAGACCAGAGAAATTACACCACATCTTTAATTCGTGATGCTAAAAGATTCTATTATCATAAACTAAACACTTGGCTGTCAGATCCTTTGTTAGGTCCAAAAAAATGGTGGAAACTTCTTCGATCAAATTTTAATAAAAACCATACATCTATTCCAGCCATTCTAGAGGGTGTTGAGATTATCTCAGACTCAAAGCAAAAAGCTGATTTGTTTAACAAATACTTTGCTAGTCAAGCTAGAGTTGATGACACAGATAAACCTTTACCTGAACAGATAACAGATTTACAACATCTATGTTATTTGTCATTAATTCAAACAACTAAACAAGAAGTTTTGAAATTAATGGAGAATGTTGACATATCAAAGGCATGTGGATATGACGGCATTGGAAATAAAATAATTAAAATATGTCATTTAGGTATTGCTGAGTCATTTTCAAAATTGATAAATCTAAGCTTTTTGCAGGGAGAATATCCTTCTGAATGGAAGAAAGCCAACGTAATTCCTATACATAAAAAGGAGAACCGCCAAATTAAAATGAATTATCGTCCCGTTTCGCTTCTTGCATCTATTTCAAAAATACCAGAAAAAGTTGTTTTTTCTAGACTCTATGAATTCTTAACAAATATTGGATTTCTCAGTCGCTTCCAGTCGGGATTCAGACCTGGTGATAGTACTGTCTACCAACTCACTCTTATTGTCCATAAGATATACGAAGCTTTAGAAAAAGGAAAAGAGGTACGCATGGTTTTTCTTGATATTAGTAAAGCATTTGATACAGTATGGCATAAGGGTCTACTTTATAAATTAGAAAATCTTGGAGTTAAGGATCCTCTCTTAAGTTGGTTTCGCAGTTATTTATCGCATAGAAAACAAAGGGTAGTAATTGAGGGACAAAGCTCGAGTTGGGTAAACATTGAGGCTGGAGTTCCACAGGGTTCTGTACTCGGACCACTGCTTTTCCTTATCTATATAAACGATATTAATAAAAATATTTCATCCGACTGTTTTCTTTATGCTGATGACACATCATTATTTGATATAATTGATGATCCACATAACTCTTCTATAAAATTAAATAATGATCTCAATGATATCAACCAATGGTGTAAACAATGGCTCATGAATATGAATCCCAGTAAATGTGAATGTATTACATTTTCAGTAAAGAAATTTAAACAATCCCATCCTCGGTTATACTTGAGTGGTGTTGCTTTACAAGAAGTTGAGTCTCATACTCACCTCGGCCTTACATTTGCATCTAACTTTTCTTGGAATAATCATATTCTTGACATACAACAAAAAGCTAGTAAGTCATTGAATGTACTAAATAGTGTAAAGTATAAACTTAATAGGGCTACTCTTATTACTCTTTATAAAAGCCAAATCAGATCTTTGATGGAATATGCAGATGTCATATGGGATGGATGTAGTGAAGGAGAAGCCAATCTTCTAGAAAAGATTCAATATGAAGCAGCATGTATAGTTACTGGGGCTATAAAAGGTACCAGCAAAACACGTTTGTTAAATGAATTATGCTGGGAAGATATGAAAACAAGAAGATTTTTACATAAATTAACTTTATTTTATAAAATAATCAACTCTTACACGCCATCCTACCTACGTGACATCTTGCCTTTACAAGTAAATCAAAGAAGTAGATATTCCTTAAGATCAAATGAAAATTATTTATATATCCCTACACGTACAGAGCGTTTTAGAAAATCATTTCTCCCATCTGCAGTCGCAGGATGGAATGAATTAAGTATTGAATTACGTAATGTTGAAACTCTGTCCAGATTTAAATCAAGAGCACGTAACACTTATGGTGCTAATAAGTATAAAAAGATATATGATACTTCTTTGAGTCGATATGGTTCTATATTGCACACAAGATTGCGTTTAGGACAGTGCCAACTTAATTTCTATTTATATAAAATCAATTGTAAACCTTCTCCTTTCTGCGACTGTACGTTGGGGGATATAGAATCTATTACGCACTACTTTTTATATTGTACTCATTATGTCGCTCAACGTAATCATCTGATAGCCTCTTCTGCGCGGTTGTTCCATGCCATGTGGTCAGGTTTTTCTGATTCCCAAAAAATTCAAGTATTCCTACATGGATCAGAACTGCTTAGTTTCAAAGATAATCAAGTTCTGTTCTGTAATGTCCAGGAATTTATACGAGATACTAAGCGATTTTAAGAACTAAACAATCAAATGATCAGTAAGTTAGGACTATATCAGCAATTTCTGACCATTTTTCAATTATTTTACTCTTTGTGTCCTTTTCTTTTCTTTTTTTTTTCTTACAATATAATTTAATAGTATCAGCTAAATCTTTTTTTTTTTATCATATATCAAACGAACTTTGCTCTTTCCCTTTAAAAAACTCTTTAGTGACTTTGTAATATTATATTTCGACATAATCTCCCTAGATGAGCTTTGCTCTTGGAGAAAATGTTTGTACTCTAAAATATGTTTAAATAAAAAAAATATATATATATATATATATATCGTAGCAATAGACGAACCAGGCGGAAAGCGTAATCTTGTCAGGAATATTAAAGCCCAGCATATAATTTTAAAAAGCCCCATATTGAAAGAGACATGAGTTATATATATATATATATATATATATATATATATATATATATATATATATATATGTATGTATGTGTATATCTATGTGTATATCTATGTGTATATCCATGTGTATATTATTTGAAAGAACACTTAAAATGATAGAGTAACAGCTTTTGCAGTTTTTGGTTTCCTTGCTTCGTTGTTGAGATATTTCAGTTTGTTTGATATTCAAATTAAATATTTTGATGTCACCCGTGCATAATGAGTTATTGAATTTTATCTTTGCTAATATAAAATATCATAACTTGAAAATCTACATGTTTAGTGTTGTGGGTGAAACACACCCACATACTTCCTTCAAATTAATATATTTGGTTTGATAATAGAAAAGCTATAACCTCCGATAATTCATTATGCACATACAATGTCAAATTACCTACATGATTACAGTACCTACTATGGTGAAGTAAATCAACTGTAAGAGAACATTACAATATCTTTGACTCAGTGTCATGTATGTAATTAAAGCCTTTTTCTTAAATACCTGACAGTGTGTCTTTGCATATGAATTAAAATCCTGATGAATATATTTGGACATGTCACTGGAGTATCCCATTGACATACCCTATAACAGTATTTTATAGCAGTAGAACTTGTTATTAATTCATTCCCATAATTAATGTATTTTAATCCTCATCAGAATACTGCATAGACATTTTATTAGGATTTAAAGGAATATTCATTAGCTAGACCATAGAATATTCACTTTTTTACGGTGTCTTGCAGAATGTTATGGAATGTTCTATTTGATTGTATAGAATATTCTATAAGATCCTATAGAATATCCTATGAAATATTCTATTGGATTCTATAGAATTAATTCTATAGAATATTCATTAAAAATTCTATAGAACATGTCCCAGTTTCTAATAGAATATTCTATTGGATTCTATGAATATTCTATTGAATATTCTATAGAACATTTTTGTAAGGGCTCTTACTGAGTTTTTTTAAAGGAAAAAGTGGTAAACTGCTGAGATACTGTTTAACATCTTGCCACCTTGTCACTCTGTTCTATCCCAACTGCCTGTGTAGCACTTTTTACACTCTTCATTTTTAATATTTTCTTTTCTTCTGGAAGTTGTACAAAAATGTTTTGAATTGTAGGTTTTCAATAGCCATTAATTTACAGTACACCGAGCAATCTATACCCACTCTTTAGAAATGTTAATAGACTATAGACTTGTTTTTGTGTTCTCTATTAACAGGTGTTTTGTGTTCTTATTTTTCTTTCTATATTTGTTTAGATGTTTTGAATGCCAATTATGGATTGGATAAGATTAACAAGTGCCATGCACAAATTATTGAGGCATGTAATAAAAAGTGCTGAGATCAAAGTAGAAACTCCAAAGTAGAAGAGTTACTGTATACTGGCAGTTAAATGCAACCAAATTGCGTCCAATTCGTAAATTTATTTGAACTTTTTTAATTCTCCACTTTGAATGTACATGTAAGTAGCCTGGGTATGGCTTTAATATACACCCTGTATATCTTTAATATACACCCTGTATATCAACCTGTGAAAACTTCTAACATAACATGTATGATTGGTTGTGATCCATATTATAGCACATTTTATTTAGTTATCCAAATGCACCATTATTATAACTGTATGTGATTTGAACAAATCAGAATCTGCCACACAGTTCTGATGGGGGTTGACTATACAATGTGGGAGCTTTCACATATTGATAGAGCGTGTACACTCATGTTTTAGTACATGTAATTTTGCTGATTGAGAACATAAATTATGGAGCAGTTGAAAATTTGTATTTCTAATTTTTCTACATTTCAGTAAGTTCATAATTGCTTGTTATCTTTTCAATGAACAAATTAAACCAATGTCTGCATTTGTATGAGAATTAGTTCTGTCATTCTGCATGGTAATATACATAAATTATATTTATTGATGATAAAATCTTGGATAGTGCTATTGCAAGGGCATTACTCTGCAAGGGTGTGATCCAGCCACCAAGATACTGGCAACTGGATAATTCTTGGTATGATCCTGTAAGATCTTGGCAAGATCGCCCCAGATCTTGGCAAGATCGCCCCAGATCTTGGCAAGATCGCCCCAGATCTTGGCAAGATCGCCCCAGATCTTGGCAGGATCGCCCCAGATCTTGGCAAGATCACCCCAGATCTTGGCAAGATTCCCCCCAGATCTTGGCAAGATCCCCCAGATCTTGGCAAGATCTCCCCAGATCTTGGCAAGATCCCCCAAGATCTTGGCAAGATCCCCCCAGATCTTGGCAAGATCCCCCCAGATCTTGGCAAGATCTCCCCAGATCTTGGCAAGATCTCCTCAGATCTTGGCAAGATCCCCCCAGATCTTGGCAAGATCTTGCCAAGATCCCCCTAGATCTTGGCAAGATTCTGCAATAACTTTGGCAAGATCTTGCAATAACTTGCCAAGATCTTGGCAATTTCTTGCAGGATCTTGCAGGATCTTGGCAAGTTCTTTGCAGGATCTTGCAGGATCTTGGCAAGATTTTGGCAAGATCTTGGCAAGAAATTAACCAAGATCTTGGTAAGATCTTGGTAAGATCTTGGCAAGTTTGTCAACCTGGGTTGAGTTCATTATTTTTAGATACTACGTTTAGGATTATTGTCAAGGATAATCGATAAGCAAAGTTTATCGTTATCGAATACCTAAACATTAAAAAGTTTCTGAAATCAGAAATGTTATGTTTACTACGGCTGCTTCAGCCTCGTGTTATAAATGAACTATGTTTTATCCCAACTCAGTTTGTATGAGCAGTCGAAACTCCGATTTCGTCTATAAGAAATTTATGCTTTATGCTATGGGGTGTTGGTAGCACAGTGGTTAGCGCACGTGCCTTTCACCTCTGCGAGCTGGGTTCGATACTGCACGGTGCAGCTATCTGATTAAAATAATTCACCTCGGCCGCATGTGAGGAGTGCTTCCAGTTTGACTCTACCAAACACCACAGGTTTCCTCCGGGTACTCCGTACTCTGGTTTCCTCCTGTAGTAACACTGGACCAATGAGGGTGGGCCCTTACTGGACCTCTGAGGATAACAGTTTAGATATAACTGATAGAGTTATCCAGTATAAATAAGGTTAGTTTAATGTAGTTTAATTTAAACAAAATATGTTGGCTGTTACATAGACATTACAAAACCTTGACTTGGTGCTTTGTTTACTTGTTTTAGGTCTTGTGCAATATCCTGTATACTGAAATTCAGAAACCAAAGTTTGTGCACACCAGAGCTGGTACAATGGTCTGACCATAGAATAGTAGATACACCAGAAATCTGACTGTTGTGAAAGTACTAAAACATTCTATAATCTAGTGTCTAAGTGCCACCAATTGTATATTTTGATAAATTGTTGTAAAGCTATTGTGAACTGTTGGGAAACTTAAAGCCTTGAATATGTTGAAAGCCTTGAAATGAAGAAATATATCTGTTGACACTACAATACTGAGTATTGTTGTACTGTCTTATTTAAAATACTAGCAGAATCACAAAATATTAGTGATACATGTGCATTACACTTGAATGCCACTGACAGCATGTTTATGGCAGGTAAAATGTTGTTTTGGAACACAATGTTGATTATCTGGGGTGATTAATTCTATGAAAGTTTTCATGATGATAATGTAATATAGATAATTTTTGTGGGAACACCATGAAAAAATAATATTTATTTGCTAAGCTTTCGGCCTGAGTCAACAGGCTGAAAGCTAGTGAGTTGTACAAAGCCAAGATAGCTTATCTAGTTGATAAGTTCTAGCTAAAGAACAGCACTAATCATGCTTTGAACAACCTAATATAAAATTTTATCCACTGAATATTTAGTTATGTACAGTATCTGATAGTGCTGTTTAGTGGATAAAAGTTAAATTGGGTTGTTCAAAGCACCACTAGAGTGGTTCTCTAGCTAGGATTTATCCACCAGATAAGCTATCCGCGCTTTGTACAAAAATCTGAATTTTACAAGTTCACTTCATGTAAAACTTGGGGGCATGTTTATAATGCAGAAAGACAGACAGACAGACAGACGCACTTGTTCTGCTCAACATTTTTTTGCTCGCTTGGTTTTTCCCATGGGTTACCTTCTTCTGGATTTCATCTTCATTTGTTGCTAACAGAACCGTGATCATCGTGGTGTACTCTTTGGAGCCGTTCTTTGTCTCGAGTGGTTTTAATTTCGTATTATTTATTTGGCCGTTTGTCCTGTCGTGTCACCGATGCGTCTGGTTTCTCATTTTTTCCTGTATTTCTGGTTTTACGTATATTTGGTGTTCCCAACTTCATCAGTTCTTTGGTTTGGACCTGTGTATCCTGCTATCCAAGTTTTATTCATATCTGAACAGTAGTTTTTGAATTATTCATTAATTTGTTTTTGACCGTTGGTCTTAGCCTGTCTAATGTCTCGTCGCCTAGCGTCAGTGAATTTTTGAACTTCCCGGTCAAGTTTTAAATCAATTGATCGCTTGGATCAGTTCTATCCACTCGTTCTATTCTCGGAGTTTCCAGTTTACTGGTTTTTGAATTATCGTCAACTTTGTTCCTGTCCTCCTGCCCAAATTTCAAATCACCTCCAGATCTGTTGTGAGTTTTGAATAATCCAAAATATTATATTTGACCGTTGGTTTCTCGTCTATAAGCCGCTTCGCCTTGAAGTCCTGAGAATTAGATTTCCTGACTTTATTTTGTGTCATTTATTTGACTTTGGTGTTACTATATATCCTCCTGTTCAAATATCATCTCCATATTTGCCGTCAATTTTGAATTATTCATGATTTTTACATTTATCCATTGGTTATTTTCCCAAGCTCGTCTTTGTTTGAACTTTGGCCTTCGAAACGTGAGACTTTCGCAGTTTCGCTTCTTGTCATTTTTCAGCGTGTGCGGGATTTCCCCTGGTGTATAATATATAACCTAGTGATTCCGGGCTTGAATATGAAGTTTCACCTAACAATAATTACGTTTTACGCTTTATTGCTCCTTTTTCATCTATCACTCAGTCCTACTTTCAACCCAACTGTTCAATTTGTTATCAAACCCGAAACAGCTCTTTCAGGATGGCGCTCAAGATTTTTGGTATCCACGCTAAGCTGTCGTCGTTCATCGGCAAGAGTACTGTACAACAGCAACGCCACAGCGTCATTCCACCCGATTATTAAATTGATCCATGATATTGAACTCAACCCTGGTCCGTCCAAAGATAGCGAATCTTCGCCTACTAATAGTGTGTCGCCCTCTTCAACTAATGCTACTTCATCTACTACCACTAATCTACAAACAAGTTCTCCAACTAACCCGAATGTTTACCGAGATTTGCCATTACCTTTGAAAGGTCTGAATTTCTGTCACATGAATGTGTGCTCATTAACTAACAAGTTAGATGAAATCAAACTAATACTTTCAAGTCTTATCACCTCCTCAAACGCGAAGAAACCAAACCTGCTCCTTGGCCTCTCAGAGACATTTTTTGATGACTCGTGGGATAATGCGACCTTAGCTGTTGATCACTACACCATTGTTCGTGCTGACAGAAAATTAAAAAAAGGTGGTGGATTATTGCTCTACGTCCCTGATCACTTAATCTTCAAAAGGCGCCTTGATCTGGAAATTAATGGAGTCGAATGTCTTTGGATTGAGATCAATTTTCCTCACTCTAAACCGATATTGGTCTCCTTTGTTTATCGTCCTCCTTCCTCTGATGCTTCTTTCTTGGCCATTTTTGATAGTATGCTATCTAAAGCAGACACTGAGGGTAACCAAACAATTATTCTAGGAGACTTTAATATTGATTTGTTATCTCAGTCATGCAGTAAGCGCTTTAAAAATTTATTTAGTTCTTTTAATCTTCACCAACTTATAACCGTACCGACCAGACCTATTTCTGGATCTCTTATTGATCATATTTACGTTACTCACAAGGATGTTTTTAAATCCGGTACTTTACCTATTGGATTAAGTGATCATTTACCTATTTTCGTTACATGGTTCATCCGAGGCGTTTTCCCAAAGTCCTCTAGTCATAAGTCCATTTTTTATCGTTCGCTTAAGGACTTTTCTGCTGATAGTTTCGTAGCTGATTTAAACAATCTACCATGGAATACCATGGAAATGTTTACAGATGTTAATGAAGCCCTTGAGCATTGGTATGCTTTGTTTAACGATGTACTCAATAATCACGCACCCTTGAAGAAGAAACGTGTAAAAAGGCTCCATCAGCCCGAATGGTTTACCGATGAGATTAGTGATGCAATTAAGAAGCGCAACAATCTACATCAGCGCGCTATTTCTATTAATACTACCATTTGTTGGCGCGATTTTAGATCTGCACGTAACCGTGTGGTGCATTTAATTAGAGATGCTAAGCGTACTTTCTATAGTAATTCTATTAATGCTAATCTTGATAACCCAAAAAATCTCTGGAAAATAATCCGTAACATTGCTCCCTCAAAGTCCTCTAACTTGCCTAACCACTTGACTATAGATGGGAAGACATTTACTGATGCTAAAGATATCGCCAACCTGTTTAATCACCACTTTGCTAACATAACAAACTCTGTAAAACTTAATAATTCTCCTAGCAACCCAAATTGGGACTACCTTGCAAATTTTGTTTCTTCTAAACTTTCACCAAATACCACCTTTACTATTCCCCCAGTTTCAGAGGATTTTGTACTAAATTGTCTTAACCATTTGTCTGCAACGAAAGCCGCTGGGTTGGATGGAGTTAACGGATATTTCCTTAAAATAGCTGCACCAGCTATCTCGCCCATTCTAACGAAGATTTATAACCTCAGTATTACCTCAGCTATTTTTCCTAACTTATGGAAAATTGCAAAAGTTTCTCCCCTATTTAAAACGGGTTCGCTTTCTGACCGTTCTAACTTCCGTCCTATCTCTGTTTTAGCCATTATCTCTAAAGTTCTTGAACGTCATGTTCATGTTTCGTTTTATAATTTTCTTACTGACTACGATCTTCTTGTTGATAATCAATTTGGATTTAGGACATCTCGCTCATGTGAGCTAGCAGTCACTGATCTCAATGATAAGATTCTAACTAATATAGATAACAAACTATTAAACGGACTTCTTCTTATTGACTTCAAAAAGGCCTTTGATCTCGTTGACCACCGTATCTTACTTCTTAAGCTTAAGATGTACGGATCTTCTCCACTAGCGTTGGAGTGGTTTACTTCTTATCTTAGTGATCGCTGTCAACGTACTTCTTTTAAGAGTACATTGTCTGATATGCTCCCTGTTACGATCGGGGTTCCTCAGGGAAGCATTCTAGGACCTCTTCTTTTCATATTATTTATTAATGATCTTCCTTCTCAACTATCACACTCAAATTCTACAATGTTTGCAGATGACACCACTATACTAACAACAGGTTCTTCTATTCATGATTTACATGTAAATCTTAATCTTGTTGCTAATGATCTCTCAGCTTGGACCGAGCAAAACAGGATGGTAGCTAACACATCCAAGACTAAAACCATGCTCGTCCATTCCATCCAACAATTAAGGGTTATTTCTGATCGTTCTCTCTCGGTCACATTAAACAGCGAAGAAATTGAACAGGTCACGCAAGCTAAAGTACTGGGTGTGACCTTAGACAGCCATTTAACTTGGACTAATCACATCGGAAACTTATGTTCAACCCTCAATAGTAGGCTTGCATTACTGCGTCGGATTAAGCCTTTCTTAACTAAAGATTGTGCTCTTCGTTTTTATAACTCATGCATTCATGCCAATATTATTTACTGCTCTGTCACTTGGGGTAATTGATCCAAAACACTTTTGCAAAGAATTCTTCGCCTTCAAAAGCGTGCAGCACGCATTATCTTAGATGCTGAGTATTCTACTCCTTCTGTTCTCCTTTTTTCCCAGCTTAAGTGGATTCCAATTTTTGATCTAATTAAGTTTAGAAAGCTGCTTCTACTATTAAATATACTAATCAACCCTAATGCTCCAACGTCTTTTAAATTTATGTTCAATTTCTTATCTGCCACTCGACAACACGCTCGTACTAGAGCCTGCTTATATGACCTAAAGCTTCCTTACCCGCGTACTAATTCTGGTAAACGAACATTTCTCTACAGCGCCTCAATTCTCTTTAACGCCTTAGATAATGATTGCAAACAGCTTGCCATGTCACCTGCATGTACTTCTGATGCTTTCACATTAAGATTAACTACTACTAAACGCAAACTCAGAAATTACTTTCTTCATAAACTTACCTGTATTAACCATCTGGAAGACCTTTTTTGCGTCAATTGTAATTTTTTATTGAATTGTAAATGTGTTTCTACTTGACTAGTTTATCACTTGACATGATTTCCATATATAGTGTATTAGTTATGTCTGTTGTATTTGTAAATATTGTAATATTGTGAGGGCCGTATGTTAGATAACCTTTACGGTTAATACGTCTTTTCCCTCGTAAAATAAAGTTTTATTCTATTCTATTAATGCTAATATAATATGGTAGCAATCTTATGTTTTGGAAACAGCCAGTAAAGATGTATGTATAGTATGTGCCATGTTCAAAATAGCAGTTCATGTATAAAATGATTTAAAATAACTATCAGTTTTTGTGTGTGTGCTTTTCACGCATTGTCATGCATTGCTTCTTAAGTCTATATCTCTTTCTGTGCTTAGCCGCGGTAGTCACATGTACGCATTGCGTACCTATTTTTATATTATACCTAAGCCTTTGGACTTACAATTTCAGGAATTCACGTAATTTGGATGGTGTTTGTGCCTAGGATACTGGATACTTCTTTTCTATAGGACGGGGTATTTTTAGGATAGAGATTTATTTGAATACGGTAGTTACATCAGTAAAAATAGGTACGCAATGCGTACATGTGACTACCGCTATTTAGCAAAGAGAGATATAGAGAGAGCGTTTTCATCTTACGTCACGGCGGCCATATTGATGTACCAAAACAATGAAATGGCGGTCATATTGGTGTACGGTATGAGAATTAGCTCTTTCTTATTCAAATATTTCGTATTGTTTAACCACCCCAATGGGCCACCGATCACGTGAGTGAAAACGCTCTATAGACTTAAGAAGCAAATCATGAAAATGTGTGAGAAGCACACAGACACACAAAAAATGGTTATTTTAAATCATTTTATACATGTGTTGCTAATTTGAACAGGGCACATACTATACATACATCTTCGCCCAATCATAGGGCCTGTCTTATGGAGTTAGCGTTCCCTAGGCGTAGAGTATGGGGGGCTGAGGGGCTTTGGCCCCCGGAGAAATCTCAATGGGGGGCTGACCCCCCACCCCACCCCCCACCCCCCACCAGAAATTTTGCAGCAACTGACTCATCAATCACCATTCACAAATTATAGGTTACTCGTTAGGCTAAAGTAACTGTTACAGCCTCGTTCCTGTCAGCCAAAAGCACCCATATACAGTGATAAATCGACCCAGTAAACACAACAACGAAAAATTGTTGAAATGTGTTGTATTTTAACTAGTTCTTATGACATTTCATGACCTTCTATGTTCTTAAAAATCACCCCTCCGAATGCAGGAAATGGCATTTCCAAGACTCTAAATTTCAAAAATTGCCGAGGGGGTATGCCCCCGGACCACCCTAGAAGACTCCCTTTTTGTAAACGCCCCCCACGAGAAAATTCTTAGAAAGGTCCTGTTCAGTACTTCAGCCCCCCCCCCCCCCCCCAGAGGAAAACAAAGCTCTACGCCTATGAACGTTCCAGTTTATTTAGAGTTCAATGCCTATAGATGCCGCCATTTTTGAATCTGAAAATAGTCACATTTTTGGGCAGCACCACTGACCTATTATAACTGGACTGTGGGTGCAGAACGCTTCGCTTCAAGGAGACCGTCAAAAAGCCGCCAAAATTCCTCGCGTCAAAAACATCGCTTCCGTTCTCAATGCGACAATACCAGAGTCCGTATCAATTCTGCACAAACTTACAAGCAAAATTATAAAGCTGATTGACGAGCTAGCCGCTAGCACGTCAGAACACCACAAATGTATCTACCTGCGGCGAATGCTCCATGCTTTTCTTCACAAATGTGATGTCGTCAAAAAGCCACCAAAATCCTTGGCGTCTAAAACGTCGCTGATATTCTACAAAAAAAGTGACAACGAGCCAGCCGCTCAGCACCTACTCATCAGACGTCAGGGCACCGCAATGTTGCTGTCATTGCTGGGATAGAACTGCTTCATTTATGAAAACATTCATTTATAAGCACATCAATTTTAGATCTATATATCGGTGATATTTCACCAATAGAATAGTACTGCTGGACAAGATTATTACTGTCTTGACTGTTTTCAATATGAAAAAAGTTCTAAGGAACTTTAAAATAAATTTTCTCACCACTTACATCTTATCAAAAGAAGGTTAGAATACTAGTGAATACATGTCAAATAAAAAATTGAGCACTGAAGCTTAGCTGAGTCCGAAATTTTTCTTTTATATATTTACTTCAGCAAAGAGAGACCTTTCCTAAGGGAAGCAAAATTAATTTAGTTATAGGCTGATGGATGGATGGATGGATGGATGGATGGATGGATGGATGGATGGATGGATGGATGGATGGAATAGGTGGGTAGGGAGGTAGGTAGGTAGGTAGGTAAGTAGGTAGGTAGGTAGGTAGGTAGGTAGTAGGTAGGTAGGAGGGAGGGAGGGAGGGAGGGAGGGAGGTAGGGAGGGAGGTAGGGAGGTAGGTAGGTAGGTAGGTAGGTAGGTAGGTAGGTAGGTAGGTAGGTAGGTTGGTAGGTAGGTAGGTAGGTAGGTAGGTTGGTAGGTAGGTAGGTAGGTAGGTAGGTAGGTAGGTAGGTAGGCAGGTAGGTTGGTAGGTTGGTAGGTAGGTAGGTAGGTAGGTAGGTAGGTAGGGAGGTAGGGAGGTAGGTAGGTAGGAGGTAGGGAGGTAGGTAGGTAGGGAGGTAGGTAGGTTGGTAGGTAGGGAGGTAGGTAGGAGGTAGGGAGGTAGGAGGTAGGTAGGGAGGTAGGTTGGTAGGTAGGTTGGTAGGTAGGTAGGTAGGGAGGTAGGAGGTAGGTAGGTAGGTAGGGAGGTAGGTAGGTAGGTAGGTAGGTAGGTAGGAGGTAGGTAGATAGGTAGGGAGGTAGGTAGGGAGGTAGGTAGGAGGTAGGTAGGAGGTAGGTAGGTAGGTGGGTAGGTAGGTAGGTAGGTAGGTAGGTAGGTAGGAGGTAGGTAGGTAGGTAGGTAGGTAGGTGGGTAGGTAGGTAGGTAGGTAGGTAGGTAGGTAGGTAGGTGGGTAGGTAGGTAGGTAGGTAGGTAGGGAGGTAGGTAGGGAGGTAGGTAGGTAGGTAGGTAGGTGGGTGGGTAGATAGGTAGGTAGGTAGGTAGGTGGGTAGGTAGGTAGGTAGGAAGGTAGGGAGGTAGATAACCAAATAGATAAAATAATAAATAAATAAATAAATAAATAAATAAATAAGTAAATAAATAAATAAATAAATAAATAAATACTTAAATAATAAATAAATAAATAAATAAATAAATAAATAAATGGATAGATAACTGCATGGTTTTTTAAATATCACATATACACTGCACAGCATCCTAAAAGGCTGAATTGCCCTGATTTACAAAATACTATATAAAAACACATAGGTTTTTCATGAGCTACAATGAAATATAAAATTGGAATGGCCATCAAAGTGCCCGTAACCCCAAATATTTTTTTAATCTTAAAAAAAGTATTAGTGTTTTTTAAGTATTTCCTTGAAAGAAAAAATGGAACGCTTTCGATCTGGTTATTTTATAATATTCGCTTAGTGGATATAGTTCTATAGTACGTATATCCGTTTGTAGTTTTTGTGACACACAGTTCATGCTCTTTATAGCGATAGGGATCGCTGACGATTTGTAAAAGACAAATCACAATTTCCACACTTGCATGTTAAGAATCAAATCGGACGAGTGAAACGTAAAAAGCTTTATGCGCCAGATGTTAGCGGGGAAATCGTACACATGACTGTCAACAACTCACGAGACATGTCATCCACAGACTGAGCTTCACGCGTCGATCTATTAAAGAAGTCCATTCTTCATCAGCAATCGGGTCATCTGAATACTAATAGTTGCTGGAAATATAATCGTTAGTGCGGCATTTAATAATAGCCAGCTTTATTCGGCTGTTTGTCTTTTTCCCTTCGATCTCGTATGAAATCCATTTCCAAGTTTTTCATATCAGAAAACTTCCTATGCTAATGGTCGTGGGTAAAAAGTCATGGGTCGTGATTTTTCACAAACATTGTGGAATATATTATAGAATGAAATAAATGTATTATTGAAGTTTAATAAATTGAATTGAATAGCTATTCGGGGGAGGGGGGCGTTTGTGCCCGACAAAAGTGGATTTGGCACAAACTTGGCGAAGGTGAGGTGAGGTGAGGTGAGGTGAGGTGAGGTGAGGTGAGGTGAGGTGAGGTGAGGTGAGGTGAGGTGAGGTGAGGTGAGGTGAGGTGAGGTGAGGTGAGGTAAGGTGAGGTAAGGTAAGGACCCTAACCCCTTCAACAAAATAATGTTGATTTCCAAGGGAGGGGGGAGGGGGGGGGGAGGGTGTGTGTGTGAAAACTAACTATTAATACAAAAAGATTATAAAATACAAATATTTAAAGAGAAAATTATTTACAAATGTACATAAACTGATAAAAATAAATATTATGTACTTGATTAGTTACAGGCTAGTTAAGGCTATAGTTTCAGTAAGGAGAACATTGAAATTATTTAATGTCTCCGCGTTTCTCAATTCATTGGAAAGACTATTCCATAATTTAGCTCCACTATAACTTCAGACTTTTTTTCATGTATTCCGTTTTCGGAAATGGCAAATAAAGCTTCTTATCCGAATTTCGTAAATTATAATCATGTGGAGTAGTGGACGATCTACTGAATACTGAAATCTGTAAGTGTTTTCGGAGGTAAATCATGAGTAATTTTATACATGAGTCTGCCTCTTGGTTGTTTCGAGACGGGTTTGTTTCGAGATGTTTTATTTTGATTTAGATACAGTATGTGTGGTGGAAGGCAATGCGGAAACTTGGCAAGGCGGGCGAGCGAAATAGCCGGCGAGCAAAAAACCGGACGAGCGAGAATGCGAGCGAGAGGAAAGCGGGCGTTCGTGCCCGACAAAAGCACAAACTTGGCGAAGACTGACTATTCCATTGTCAAGAGTAATCGATAATATTAAGTATTGTCATAGTTCAAGGCTTCCAGTGTGGGTATTACAATAATACTATCAACATCAATAGTAAAAGGAATACGATTATACTAATTTAAAGGTGAATTACAATCGCTACTGCGCATTTGCGGTAATTTTTAACCATGTTTCTTTTTTTGACGGGTGAGTTAAATTTGAAACCCGCGTTTCCATGCTATTATAGAACCAACCGCCTGAGTGAGCTAATTGACTCTGAAACTTGTTCAACCGAAAGCTGATAATTCGAAACGTTTCGCTTAGAACTTCACAAAACTTACGAATACTAGTATTTTGACTATGTTCTTAATTCTGCCCATGGAAACAAATGGGCGTGAAAATTATTGTAAAGCGTATGACTGAACGTCATAGCAATATATTGTAAACGCACAACGGCGTTACCGTGGACTTATTTAAATGCAATTATTAATATTTCGAAAAATATAGACTTAAACGAAATTTACCGAGAATGGTATTTTGATTAACTTTCAACCACATACAGATAAACCAGGCTATTCTTCGTAAATTTTGTGAAGTTCTAAGTGAAACGTTTCGAAATATCAGCTTTCGATTCTATAATAGCATGGAAAGTCAAACGCGGGTTTCAAGTTTAACTCATCCAAAATAAACATGAATATCTCCGCAAATGCGCAGTAGCGATTGTGATTTATCTTTAAATTAGTATAATCTATTATACTATTGATGTTGATAATGCCTTGAACTATAACAATACTTAATATTACCGATTACTCTTGACAATGCAATAGTCGGCAGAGAGGTTTGGCCTTCGCCAAGTTTGTGCCAAATCCACTTTTGTTGGTCACGAACTACCCCCCCCCCCCCCCCCCCCCCACCCCCACCCGAATAGCTATTAATTATTTATTCCACAATTTTTGGGGAAAATCACGACCCACGACATTTTACCCACGATACATGATATTGTGAAATGTTGCAAGAAATTTAGGTTTATAAAGCCAAGTGACAGAAAATCCGCGACAGACACACAGGGAGCAGAGAAGTCAAATATGAGTTATATTTACTGAACGTCTTACTCTTACCTTTGACAACTTATGAATCAATTCACTAACCTGGAATTGGCTGGATTTTCAACTCGTACGGCTTGGCAAGTTAGCAAATACTTCGTGTATTAAAATTCAAGCAAATTCATTACACCGCAGCCTAAAGTATTGTGGGCTCGCATGCGAACTGATTGATCAATATAGATTTAACAAGACGCCTGCTCAGGCGTACACTCCGGCTACGGCCCAGGCGCTATAATAGGAACCAAGGCAAGTCATGTGGGGGTGGTTAAAAAGTGAAAATCTAGTTTGTGGTCAAATTGATTCAAAGGGAAATTTTACTCGGGAACTTTTAATAATAAATATATACTTAGTAATCAAATTAAGGCAAAACCTGAAGGGCAGCTATTTTTGAGATATGGTACAGTATACACTTGTTGACTGGCGCCGAGGAAAACATCGAGTTTTACGAACCCGAAGGCTTCAATGTCACCCGAGGACTTTAGCGCGAGGGTGACATTGAAGCCTGAGGGACCGTAAAACTCGATGTTTCTCGGGGCAAAAGTCAGCAAGCGTTTTGTTATATACCAAAGACTTTTAAAATACAAAATACCAAGTTGACTCGAAACTTGGAAAAGGGAAAAAGACTTA
Source organism: Corallium rubrum (assembly GCA_964035015.1). NCBI lineage: Eukaryota > Metazoa > Cnidaria > Anthozoa > Scleralcyonacea > Coralliidae > Corallium > Corallium rubrum. The sequence goes on along the minus strand of CAXIUP010000031.1, from coordinate 526,121 downwards.
CCAAAACACTTTGACTTTGTCTTCGTAATTTCAATTCAACTAAACAAATACACCAGACTCAACAAGTACAAAGAACGGCTTTAAAATTATCCAGGTTTTCTTCGGTCCTTCTTTGAAGATGTGTATAGATATTCTTTCCTTTGGAAAATGGACTATTTCATAGCAAACAAGCTCGAAACAGCTCGTTTTCAAAATGTTCCGAAAAGTCCAAAGTTCTTGATCTGATGCAATAATCATTGTGTATTCACGTAAACAAGGCATGATTAAAGCTGACGTCAGAGGGAAACACTGCACTGTTTCCTTCGTCGTTGTTGGCGTCAGAGGCAAACTGTGCAATGTTTCCCTCGGCAGAAAGAAACATTGAGTTTGTTGAACAGCACGTGACCATGATTTGACCAATAGAATTTCATCTTTGGCAAACGAAAGTCTTTGGTATATAACAATTTAAATTAAATGATTACTGATTAAATTAAACACCACGGTATGCTAAAAAAAATATAGAACCACACAGTGATAGGTAACATCTTCAGTGCTTTCAGGCCTTAGTTTACAATGGATAGACAGTAAAGGAATGAAGTAAGGTGTATTTGGGCGCATTGTGGCTTAATAGGTTAATAGTGTGTCCCTTAGGCCTTAGTTAATTAGTTTACAATGGAACAATGTTATAGTTTTAGCGTTGTTTAAAGAATGGTGTCCACTGTCGTGCTTTGCAGGCTCAAATAGTCCAATCTACTTTGCAGCCATTTTAATGGCCAATTGCAAATAATAGAAGTTTCTGTATTCAATCCACAATATATTTCTACCATCCTATGGTATGGGCACACTTGCTAATTTTAACTTGCTTATTTTAAGTTATTTACACTGAAGATGCACCAAAGGCAAAGAAATATTTTTCATCCTCATTCTCATTTGTTGTTATTCAAATTAATTATTAAATAAATGACTTCCAAAGGTAAGACACTAATGCTGAGTTCAAACAAGGTGCCCAATGCCAGAAAATCCTGTTTAGACTACCACATGCCCCTCCTGACTGAGGTGTGGCACCTTCCTGGACACTATATATGCCTGGGTTTCTTTCTCAGCAGACAAACACAAAGGCAAGATCAGTGACCTGGTGCCGGACACTCAGTCTGAATGCGGCCTAAGACGTGTAAATCATGCAAATTGTAAACAATATTTAATAAAAAACAATTACAATGTCAAGGTATACAAAGGTTCACACATTCTTTAAAAACTTTTGCATAGTCTTTATATTATATATTGTACAACCTGCGATATTCACCAATGATCCAAGAAGACTACCACGTATTGCGAAGCTTTCCGTATTTAATTAAACGAAATATACAATGGGCAAAAAATCGCCGAGGCCTGGAGGCCATGAAGTCGCCAACTTTCAAAGGAGGCAATGAAGTCGCCAAGTTTCAAAAGATTTTAAAGCATCTGTAGACAAGCTAGGATTTTACCAAAACGCTACGAGTACTTTTAAGTATGCTCTGGCACAAATTTCGAGGAAAATAGCCGCACTATTTGATGAAAAAACCAAAACATTTCTGTTTTCATATTTAAAGCTCCTAAATCGGCGGCCATCTTGACTTGAGCCTGCGAACCATTAGAGGAGAAAAGCGGTGAACTCCATGAACGTAGGTTGCATTTGTGACGCCCAAAACGACAGGCGCTAGCATTTTAATACTCCGGCATACCTTACGGTAGCCGGAGTAATAATAGGAAAAGGGAGGAAACAGCCGTTGGACCATTTTGTTCAAATTGCTCTAACTCGCATGAGATTCAACAAAAAAGCCCTATTTTAAGTATCCTATCTAAAAATTGTATATTCTCACCAAATCGTGCAAGATATTCATATTTGGCGGCCAAAATTTACAGATTGACAGAAAGTGGTTTCCCCAAGTTAATATTTTAAAATAAATGATTGTCCTCTCCGCTTATAACTAAATCAGTGGTCTTTTCACGAGATCTCAATTCTTAAATTCTCAAACACCAAACCTGGCTGAAATAGAAGAGAATATCGACGGTAGTCGCGGGAGGCGAGATTCGTATTTTTATCTTAGACTGTGTCAAACTTCACACTTCAGTGTTTCAATTTAATCAATTTAATAAGCTTCACATAAAGGAAGACTCACGAGATCGACGAACTAAAACATGAACAAATTTATAGCTTGAATAACAGAATGCCCTGGTTTTGCATCAAGTGACCAACTCATATTTATATCAAAGTTCTACTTTGGCCCAAGCTTTTCTTTGATCAGATAATCGAAATATGTTTTACGTACACGTATGAATGCACTTAATATTCAAAGATCTTACCGGCATTTATTAGAAACAAAAACATATTTTTCTGTGTTCGACGTATTAATGGTTTGAAATCTTTTTTAAATTTCCAACGGTCAACTGGTCTAGTGAGGTCATTATCCCTTTCGCTTCCGGTATTTGTGCACTTCCGTCACCAGGTGTTGTGGTGCACATCGAACGATTGAACGTTAAGAGTTACCTCACTTTCTCTATTTTTATTCGGGTTACCATCGGGGCATATCGTGTTTCCGAAGCAAGCTTCTCTGAGGTTCGGGCAATGCGAGCCCACAATACTATAGGCTGCCGTGTAATGAATTTGCTTGAAGTTTAATACACGAAGTATTTGCTAACTTGCCAAGCCGTCATTCATAAGTTGTCAAAGGTAAGACGTTCAGTAAATATAACTCATACTTGACTTCTCTGCTCCCTGCGACAGACGTGATTAAAAAACGTGGTAAACAAATAGTCGCCCCAAATTAATCTATTAAACATAATTGCTTAAATTGCTCGTCCTATTTATGATAAAAAGAAACATATTCACGCGACTTCATCTTTATACTTAAGGCTTAAAGGGGGTCTACAGTACGTTCTGCGCATGTAAGGGAACTAATGTTTACATCTTTATTTAGAAAAAAAATATTGATATCTCATTCAAGATTGTAAACTTTTCCTGCTTCCTCTTTATTACTTGTACCCAAAACAAAACATTTTCAAAAGAAATAGAAGAAATCCGAAGAAATATCCTCGCCGAATCGTTTGGTTTTCTGCCATGTTAATTGTTCCCAACGGTTTACATTGAGCTGAGTACTTCATGTAATTATCTACGAATGTCATGTTTTGGAGTCCACACTTGGCACATGCGCAGAACGGACTGTAGACTCCTATTTCTCCTGTGAATGCATGTTGAAAAGTGGCCTGGCATTCTACAATATAAATTATAAACAATACGACGTGGAAGACGGGTTCTCTGGCTCTGCTAATATTATTTCTCGGGCGTTCCGGAATCTACGTCACAAATTGTGCTCTCCCCAGTTTTTTGCTTGCGCGGTCGTGAACCACAGAGCTCTAACTTCAACTTGATGCCAGGGATAGGGAATTCAACCAAATCCAAAAAATTTTTCGAAGAACTACTTAGAAACATATTACAATTCTTTTAAGATTTTTAAAAAAATTGGGGTTAGGGGCACTTTATCCATTTTCCATAAACTATTCCCTTTCCAGGTCCGTACAGTAGCTTCACTCGGTCGATTGTTTAGCGGAAGGAGCCCTACGTTTAGCAAGTCGGCAGTTTTCACGTCCACAAGGAGCTTTGAATACTTTATTAAGGATATCTTCATCGATTTTGAATACCTTTAGTTGGTAAATGCTTTCAAGTGATTTCGGGCACTCAGGCCATGGCTGTCCTTTCTGTACATCATAAAAGCCTGTGTTGACTGTCTTGCCTGGAGATTTAGATTTAAAGTTTTCTGGTGTAAATTGAACGCAGTGGCCAATGTCGTCTTTCTTGTAAACCAGCAACAATCTAGGAGCGTCCTTATCCTTCATCTCTTCAACGACTTGTTCTAGAGCCTCATCAACTTTACTATCAATGTTTGACTTGGAGAAAACTTTGTCAATCAAAGCAAGTTCTAGGAGTTCATGAAAGAAAAGGTTACAAGTACTAACTCTAACCTTGCCACGTTTCAAAAATAGTTGGCGTTGCATCTCTTTAATAAACGAGCTGCCGCACATCTCATACCCTAATACTTCGAGAATGTTGAAGAACACAGTTGGTACGCAGTTAACAGAACATTTTAATTGATTAGGGACAAGATGACAGTCATGTTCCTCGTCACTGGTGCATTCTTGAGAAAGGCTCTAGCAACAAGAACGTATACGTTTAAATTAGGAAGCAGTCACTTTTGATGGCGGAAAATGGGGCGGAAGATATTTTGAGAGGTTAATGAAAAATGTTTGATCTGCTAAGGGAGAGTCAACAATAAAAACCAAGACAAAAGAGGAGGCAAAAAACCCGATAAAATCATCACACAAAACGTCAAATTCACTAACTAGTTACGTAAACAGTAAAGTCAAACTGAAATCATTTAGAAGGTATATAGATATAAATTATATCAGCTTAATTATTATATGACTGAAGTTGCATGATAGTTTTATATATTCTATATTTGACCCATGCAGTAATTGTCAATGCCTGAACAAAGTCAAAGACTCCGGCTCCTTCCACTTGAAGCGACATATACACCGTATAATGAATGAAACAACAATGAATAAAATTCAAAAGCTATATACGAGTCACAGGAAACATTAGATTACACATGGCTTGTTACTTACCCCTTCTTTGAGTGGATGCGGCACATCGATATCTAGCACACCAATAGCACTTGCAAAATTCGCCTCAACACATTGCTGCTGCAAAAACAAGAATAATATTAATATATATATATATATATATATATATATATATATATATATATATATATATATATATATATATATATATATATATATATATATATATATATATATATATATATATATATATATATTATTATTATTATTATTATTATTATTATTATTATTATTATTATTATTATTATTATTATTATTATTATTATTATTATTATTGCAAGCTGTTTCTTAGGGGAGCACGGGTGGCGTGTGCTGTTAGGGCGCTGCCTCTCACCAATAGTTAAGTCCGGTTGGACGGGGTTAGTACTTGGATGGGTGACCGTTTGGGAATAATCCCGTACTCCGCCAGCTTGGGACTTATGTGAGTAGAGTTCAGTTGGTCTCACCTGTGCTCCGAGGGTTTTTCGCCGGGTTCTTACCCAAACTTGCATGTCCGAAATACAATGGTTGGCACTATTAAAATGTCGGGCAACAGGCTTGTCAACATCATTGTTCCTCACAGAACGAAGATGTTCAGCAAACCTGTCAGATAAACGTTTGCCAGTTTCACCGATGTAAAGCATGCAACATTTATTGCAAGAAATGCAATAAATGATGTTGGAAGAGATGCAAGTAAAATTATGCTGAATAACAAAATTAGATTTAAGTCCCAAAATACCGCAAAAGACTAGAAAAGCGTCTCATTTTCAAAATTGGTACCACTCATCCTCACGGACTCAACGAACGTTTTTCTTTTATTTAACACCTCTGAAGACATTGTTTCTGTTTAGCAAGGACGGACACAAACAGCGTTTTCACTTTATATATTTATTTATTTATTTTTGCTCTCGCTCATTCTTTTTACACCCCCTCCTTCTTGCTCATCGACGGTATGAATAGCAAATGTCTTTCGCATCTCATTATCGATTTGTTCTTGTTATTTTGATTTAATTGGCTAATTTTTCACATCTCATTATCAGTTTGTTCTTGTCATTTTTATCTTATTGGCTTATTTTTGGTCACATGATCACCTTTCGTATATAAGCTCGTTGTTTGTTTACACTCTTTACGTTTCTCTCTGATGAAGGGCCTTCGCTCGAAACGTTAGACTCCTACGTTCTTTGTTTCGGCAGTATATCTAACCTTACTACAGGGTATATCAAAAAAAAGGCTACCCTTAGAAAATATAATTAACATTCTTTTCAAATAACCTATTGTATATTGACAGCCCTGGACACCTCTGAAGTCACGGATGCGTAAAAAACAAATGTCGCATACACCTGGGAAATTACGATAACTTCTAAACGTATGAAGGAGCATAACTGAAATAAAAATGTTAATTATATTCATATCAGTTCGATTAAAAATGGTTCAACTGACCACAGAGCAACGCGTATGTGTCCAGGGCTGTCAATATACAATAGGTTATTTGAAAAGAATGTTAATTATATTTTCTAAGGGTAGCCTTTTTTTTTATACACCCTGTATATTTCGATTGTTATATATATTATTAACGTTTACCCAAGAGGCTCATCAATGGAGCTTAAGTTGCGCACCATATACTCCAGAGTATAAAGTGGCTGTACAGTGTACAGTGTATGTTGAATGAATATATAAAGAATATACTGTACATACCTCCCCATCGGCAATATCTTCACCAATTTTTAACATACAAATGTCTTCTTCCAGCGTTCTATTCCTTTTTTTAAGCTCTTTACATTTGGCTTTAGCCTTTGTTTTGGAAAAAAATATAGAACCAAATGTATAAAACTTAGTCCACTGCATTTAAACTGAGTGGTAACTACAATCATTGACATAATTCTTGAAACAAATCTAACATGAAATGGTTTCATGTTCCCCCTTCCCCCACTTCAATGTTGTGGAACTCAACGTTCGACAATAGAATGTGCATTTAAACTAACCACATATTCTCCTTTATCATATTTTAAAACATTAATGGTAAATTCATCAGAGAAAAGGGATTTTTATGAATTAATTAAATCTGTTGCGTTTGCGCCCATTTTGTTCTCAGACAATCATCATTGACATAATTCTTGAAACAAATCTAACATGAAATGGTTTCATGTCCCCCCTTCCCCCCACTTCAATGTTGTGGAACTCAAAACGTGTGCAACTTGCACTCAGTCACCTGCCATTACATTTAAATGTTCAGAGTATCAACATTGAAAAGGGGGGACGACGGGGGGGATAGCAATTTATGCAAAAAGAGGCTTAGCAATTAACATGGCATGATTCACTCGAGTCGTTTCAACTAATTTTGTCAATGATTGTACAAGTTCACAATAATCAAAATGTAAGTTTTGAACGGCGTTTTCAACGAAGGTCGGAATATATTTTCTGGTGCTCCAACTGAGGCGCCAGCTATTCCGTTTCGTGCATGAGTCAGCATCCCAAAATTGATCGATTCGTACCACAAGCCCCCGGTAGACCTAAACCTAACCACAACCCTCCAGAAGAAAAGTCCCACCTCTCAGACCCCGGCTCAATAGTGAGAGTGTCCAGCTGGCATTCGGAAGGTTGTGACCGGAGCTGAGAATGTTTCTCTGAGTTTAATTACGACAGCTTGTACAGCAAAAACAAACGAAAAAACTTTACCAACTTCAAGCTGAAAACACTAATAACATACATCCCTAGTTTAAATTTTTGCATGATAGCATTTCCAGATGTGTCATTTTCTGTGAGAAACAGATATATATATATATATATATATATATATATAGTTTTCTAACCCTAACCCTAAAAGACAGTTTTCCAGCATGAGAGCTAGAAATGCCCTTAGAGCTATTTAATTTCTTTTATTTTACTAAACTTCTATAATACTAACACAACACAACACAACACAACACAACACAACACAACACAACACAACACAACACAACACAACACAACGCCACGCAACGCAACGCAACGCAACGCAACGCAACGCAACGCAGCGCAGCGCTAAAGTTCCATGCATGCACTCTCATTTGCATGCATGCAACCATATTGCTTCGTTTTCCTCTCAAAAGTATGAATGATTATATTATGGCTAGATAGTAGTTACCAGGCCTCATCTTGAGCGTTATCCCCGAGCACGGGCGTAGGGCCGAAGGCCGGAGCCCGGGTGAGGGTGCTAATCTCGACACGCGTGGAGTTCACTTACACGCGAAATTACACGCAAGTGGGAAAGAAATTCTGAGAGATGTTTATATATATATATATATATATATATATATATATATATATTCTACACTCGAATTTTCCTTCACCCTAAATCCTTAGAACATGCTATGTAATCGAGTGAAATGCCCAATATCATTTATAATATACCCAATTCTCTCCTGGCATTGCCACCTTATTATATATACAGAACTCGCGATCAAGCTCTTGGCAACGGCCTCCGTGGCTCAGTGGTCAGAGCATTGCACCAGAATCGCAAGATCGTGGGTTCAATTCCTGCCGGAGGGCCTGTGTAGTTGCATTTTTCGCGACTGCTCCCGGTTTGGTCTCAAAATGTATATATTCTACACTCGAATTTTCCTTCACCCTAAATCCTTAGAACATGCTATGTAATCGAGTGAAATGCCCAATATCATTTATATATATATATATATATATATATATATATATGTCAACAAATCCGCAACTTTCGCAGTTCGGATAGCAGGGTAGGCCTACTGGTAACTGTTAATACGACGAAGACCGTGGCCAAAGCCTGTAAAGATTCTGCTCTGGTGTATTCTACTTAACTCGAGGGAGAACGTAGAGAACGATGAAGAAATCAGTTTGAAACAAACGGCTTTTTAGATCTTGAAGAGAACTGAATGATGCCTGGTCACGGAAAAAGTAAGAAACCGAAGGAGAAAAACAATCTGAGTTCGGAAAAGAGTATAGACTGAATTGCCAGTGTTTGTGGTGACAAAAGCAGAAGTAAGTTTAACGGTAGGAGATTCATATTTACCAGTTTAGCTGAGTCTTGAAAAAGAAAATCATGCAATATACAGTAAATAATATTCTTGTCTACAGTTGTCTTTGGAAGCTAGGACGTGGCATTGTGTCTTTTCTTGGCCACTATTATCTATTTTGAATAAGAATTTGTTATTTGGTTCATCTCGTTATTTCTTTTTTAATATTGACTTTGTATGCTCTTTCGGTTTATCAATACATGACTACAGATGAACTTTGCTAATGAATTTTCTTTGATGTTATACTGGTTTGTTTCTCTCTTTCTATTCAAAAATGTTCAGGCTGTTAAATTATTACATGTACATACTAAAAGTATAATAGACTAAATATAAAAATATAAAAACTATAATAGACTTCAATACAAAAAAAAACAATCAAAAAAACAACCAGAAAGTGTGTGTGTGTGGTGGTGGTGGTGGTGGTGGTGGTGGTGGTGGTGAGGGTGGCTTAAAAAATGTATATATTAAAAGTGGGCGAGGGGTTGCTGCGATCATGTATTTCTAGTTTACATTGTAACCAAGGTAACTAGGAATTCCCGCCACTTTTCAGTCTTTTCAAAAGATTTGATCTTTGACAGTTTGACTGAGGGAATTGCAGTGCAAATATTCACAAAAAACATCATTTTATAAGACATTTTGGCTGGAGGAGATATATTCAACAAAGTTAGACAACTGAGAAGATTTTCAAATATGAATTTGAAGTAAGTCAAACCTTAAAAATAGCGAATTTTTGAAGTTTTATTTACTAAACCTGCTGCTAATCTTTCTGTGCTTCTTAATGCTCAAAAAGAAATTGTAAAAACTGGTAACGTTAGGTATAGTACCTAAAGAAGAAGTCTTTGTTGCTGAAAATTCTGAGTTAATCTGAGTTGATCTCAGAAAATCAGAAAAATATATTTCTTATTAGGTTTCAAAAGTCATTTGACTCAGATTTCAGACTAATACTAGTGAGTTAGAAAACATTTGTATTTGACATATCATGACTTACATGTATACTAATAAATTCGATATAATATTAGTTAGTCTAACAGTAATTTTGTCTAAGGAGTAGTTGACTAATTATGTTTATAAATCAAAATACTGTCAGACTGTGGTTTTGCTCAGTGAGGTGACAATAAAAGCAGTTGATCATCTGAAATAGAACATGATGCACTATCTAATGTATTGAGCTTCACTATCCATGATGACCATGTATTTTAAGACTGTTCTGTTAAATTCTATTAGTATTTTTTCACCTTGTCACAGAGTTTTTAACTGATGTAATAATACACCTGGCTGAAAGAGCTTTATTGTTTTATGTAGGTTCTATGCTGGAGCAAAACAATACTTCCAAATGTCAGTTCTGCACATGACTTTATAACATTGAATTAATCTATGGGCAGAGGCACAATATTCATATTTATTAAATAAATGGACAGTTCTTTTTGTGTTAGCAATTATGCTATCTTGTCATATTATTTTAGTATTATATATTATCGTCAGTCAATACTTCTTATGCATGTACTATTGCATGCATGCATTTGCATACATTAAAACTATTTCCATGCATGCACTGCATGCATGCACTATACTTTTACACGCATGCCTGTGCACGCATGCACTGCATGCATGAAGTGCCAATTTGCATGTATCTTGCATGCATTGCTACATGTGCATGTATCTTGCATGCATTGCTACATGTGCATGCATTGCTGCATGCACAATGCATGCATAGCATGCATGCACTACATGCATGCAGTGCCAATTTGCATGGAAGGGAACACAACACAACACAACACAACTCAACACAACACAACACAACACAACACAACACAACACAACACAACACAACACAACACAACGCCACGCCACGCCACGCCACGCCACGCCACGCCACGCCACGCAACGCAACGCAACGCAACGCAACGCAACGCAATGCAACGCAACGCAACGCAACGCAACACAACACAACACAACACAACACAACACAACACAACAACACAATATAATAATAATAATAATAATAATATATATATATATATATATATATATATATATATATATATATATATATATATATATATATATAAAGAAGATGACACTTTGGCAAATGCTATCACACATACTCATTTACTACGTATGAAGACCTTTTCAAAAATGTATGTCACCCTTTGTCCCCTAGAGTGGTACCAACAAACTGTCTGGCTCATACACTATTTAATTTTATCAAACAAATTTTTATTGACATGATAATTAAGTTGTACATATACATGTAGTACTATGTGGTACGTTTGCGAGCTTGGTGTAATGTAACAGATGTTCGGTGGATGTTCATCAAGCTCAATTACTCAGAAAAGATTTCTGAGCCCCAGACAGGGTTCAAACCTGCAACCTTCTAATGACCTGTTAGATGCTCTAACCATTGAACCACTGAGGCTCAGATGGAGAGCTAAGGTTGTAAATTCATAGTTATATGTGCTCCTATAAGTGGTAGCATTTGCATATAAGATGTTGTTGTTAAAGTGACATGATAAGTTGTACATATACATTATGTAATGCATCATCAGTTTGCATAACAACTCCAACGAGTTGCGAGTGCAAAGAAAGAGTCTGGGTATGAGGTGCAGTTTTGCATAGTTTTTATAGTTTGTAATTTTATAAAATAAATATTCTAAGCATTTTAAACCTCAAAGGTCTCGTTGAGGTAATATTTTTGACAGAAGTATGATTTTTTACCTCATCTTATATGACTTCATCGATTGGTGTTTAATTAAGAAGGCACTGTAAACGTTTGAATAAAGTTCGTTGTTTCATTCGTTTTGATTACACAATATCAACTAAACTTACCACATCAGTTTCGCTTTGTGCAAACTTCAGCTCTTCCTCTTTCAGTTGCAACTGTTTATCCCTATCTTTAATATCCTTCTCTAAATTTCTAATCTCTGTATTGGACTCTTTTTCCTTATTCGATCACCAGCCGCTGAATGGTGGCTGTTTTTTCATCACCTTCATTTTCACTTTCTTCTAGTTTTCCTTTTACTTTATTTAATTCTTCTTCTCTTTTTGGACATTCTGTACAACTTGAGGATTCTGGACGACTCTGGAACAGGAAATCCCGCCCACTCTCATCCTAAAAAAGCAACACACACAAATTAAAGGATACTTACGAATTGAAGTAAGGATATTTGGTAATTAGGAAAAGTTTCAAAATTTGAAATACAGTATATATACACATTTTACCCAATTTTTTAACAGACACGCTCAGGTGAGTATATATCTATTGCATTTAATCTAATATATCATACACGAGGAGGAGTGTTTCATCAGGATATACAAACACTGAGACGTTTGTTGAAAACTGAGGCAAAGCCGAGGTTTTTGAACAAACTTCGAAGTGTTTGGATATCCTGATGAAACACTCCTCCAAGTGTATGATATAGCACCTCAAACAAATCAGTATTTTAAGAGAAAATTGGGGAAAAAGTTTGCTTAATTTATGTAATTTCTTCCTCCGATATCCAAACCACAGACACGGTACTGATTTCCTTTGTGTTTTCCTCATGAATTATTAATGATTTTGAGAGCCTATATCTATACTTGGTCAAAACAATGATGTTGTAATTGTGTAGCTGTAACATTGTACTGAGAGCTAAACAAGATTTTTGACAAAACTCCGTGTTCAGTAATATGCTGGCCATTTCTTTAAAAAAAAACACAACACAAAAACAATTTGAAATATTTGAAATTTGTCAATTTTTCAGTCCCCAAATCCTCATTGCTTCATCCTTGACTGTTGTTTTCAACATCTGTTCTTCAGGCTATTGGTTTATAATTGCATCTGTCAATCATTGTAATGTTTTGATACAGCATAATTATTACTTCTGTCATTGCTGATACTATTTCAAATGCCACAATTCTATTACATCAACTTGAAAATGCTGCTAAAGATGTTGGCCTATATGTCAATGCCTCTAAAACTGAACACATAAGCTTCAACCAGCAAGGCTCAATACAAACTACCTCAGGTGAACTAATCAAATCTGTTGAATCTTTTACATAATTTGGAAGTGAAATCAACTCTACCGAAAAGGATGTGAAAATTCACATAGCAAAAGCCTGGGCAGCCTTAAATAAAATCAGATCTACCGGACGACCTCAAACGCAGCTTCTTTCGCACCACAGTTGAATCTGTTTTGATGTATGGTGCCACAGCTTGGACACTAAGACTCTTGAATCCAAGCTAGATGGCACATACACTCGGATGCTGAGAGCTATTCTAAATATCTCCTGGAGACAACACCCCACTAAATCACAGCTCTATGGACTCATCCCAGATATTTCAATAATTTTACGTGAACGCAGAATGAGTTTTGCTGGACATTGCTGGAGAGCAAAACAAGAACTTGCAAGCGACCTACTGCTCTGGACCCCTCGCCATGGCCAAACTCGGGTCGGTCGCCCAGCAATCACCTACATTGACCAACTATGTAGAGATACTGGATGTCTGCCTGAAGACCTCCCGTCCCTGATGCAGGACCGTGATGGATGGCGTGATAGGCTGAATGTCCAAGCTTAAGCTCGACCAGATGATGATGATGATGATGATGATGATGATGATGATGATGATGATGATGATGATGATGATATTACTTATATATGCATGGACATATTAACTTGACCTGCACTTTTAATCTTTTAACAAAACATTTTCATGACAAAGCTATAGTCTACTGCAGCCAGGTATATGTAAAATGAAATTACTGTACATGTATGTAGATTTTAAAGAAATTTACCTGGTCAATTGACTCACTTGGCTGAGCCTTTTCATCAGAACTACATGTAGGTCGTTTGGTTTCTTCCATTTTACTAGAAACAAATCAATGAATGTAAATTGTAAAAGCCTTGGGAAAAAATATCTAATATATATCTATATCTATATCTATCCCTCTGTAAATAGTACAAAATTTTATATGATGATAAAGTTTGTTCTCCGAGTGAACGAAGAGAAAAGTTCCACACCATTTTTGAATTTGAATTTATTAAATTTGCCACTTAACGTGTGGCAGGAGGGAGGAACAGAACTTTCATCCCAATTGACACCAAACTCCTATGTATATAGACAACTAAGACCTAAGTGTTGATTTTACGGAGGGAGGAAAACTGGAGAACCCGGCGAAAAACCCTCGGAGCACAGGAGAGACCAACTAAACTCTACTCACATAAGTCCCAAGCTGGCGGAGGACGGAGTTATTCCCAAACGGTCACCCATCCAAGTACTAACCTCGTCCGACTGGGCTTAACTATTGGTGAGAGGCAGCGCCCTAACAGCACACGCCACCCGTGCTCGCCCTACCAGCTGAGCTACACGGTCAACACCGGAGAAGGTCGATGCCATGGAATGGGGTTTAAATACTAAATAGACACTCGGTTGGTGTTAGTGTTAGTGTTTTGTAAAATGTAAAGGGGGCATGAAGTTTTTGTAATAAACAAGGATCAGAATCTTTGATGATCAACATTATTATACAAACAAACATTTCTTATTGGGAAAAATCATTCAGAAAAGCCTTTAATTGGAATTAGTTTGTGTTGTTTTGTAAAATGTAAAATAAAAGTAAAAGTAAACCATAAGGCTCAGGTATTTAGATCCTGGGAGTGACTTATCATCCTTGGTGTATTATGTTGGTGAATAGGCGTGGAAAATGGTTAATAATTTGAGGTTTAAGGTGTTAGGATAAGGTGTTAGCCATTAGGTACTGTCTGTCTGACTTGTCATACTTAAATTTTATTTAAATATATTTAATAATTAATTGGAATAAATACGGTTAACAACGAACTTTCCGTGTAGTACGTGGGTGCCGTAGAGAAGTTTCTGAAGGTCTGGGCCCTATTTCCCTCTTTTCCCTGCACTAACTGGACATGTGATTAAGGCCTATATGAGCAATGTCAAAAGGATGCTCAGCACTGTACGCCAAACAAATGCCAAGGCTGACTTGGAATGCCCGCCGTTCAATGCCCGCCCACCTTCTCCAGTTTCATGAGGAGAGGCCTAAAAGGTAAGCAACCAGCATTCATCTCAGAGGTGTTGGACCAGCCACCAGTCTGGAGTTCATACGAACCAGAGGTAGTATTTATTATGATTATGCAGAGTAAATAACTCTCCCTGTACATTGTACTTTGGAGAGTGTGTTCTACACAGTGAATTCTATATAAGGACTGGAACGCTACCTCCATAAGGCCGGCCTTATGATTGGAAGAAGTCAAACCTCCGGCTGCTGGGGGCAACTGACCGACGTCCAAGGGGCGGTAGAAAACAGATCAATGGCCCAGCAAGCTTTTTTTTAATTTTTTTGTAGTTGAACTGCTTTAGAATTGATATAACGAAGCCAGTATCTATTAGAATCATTGTCGTTTCTGTCTGAGGTATGTTTGCTGGCAAAAATAGAACCATACCAAATTCGGCGCAAAACGGTTAAATTGAAGCATTCACACGTAAAAACGCACAAGCTGTTACAGACCTGCAAGCAAGTTGTTACAAGGCTGTTCAACAGGCTGTCACCGTCATGTGTTCGCATTGGCTGTCCCAGTCTGTTAACATGTCTGTAACAGGTTGTTGACAACTTGTAACAAGGCTGATGACAAGTTGTTCCAACAACCTGTTACCGCTATGAACTCAACAAGTTGTTAACAGGTTCTTGAATGAACAGCATTGTTACAACTTGTTCCCAGCCTTGCTACAAGCCTGTTGCATGCGAACACATCCTGTTGACAAGCTGTGATATTTTTACATGTGTAGGCAGCTCAGAGAAACGTCTTGAATTTGCCGTTATCGCTCGACGTTCGGCAAAAGTTCGGCAAATTCAAGACGTTTCTCGGGGCTGCCTATGATTGAAGGAGGAAATATATCGCCAAATGAAAGCAAAATTTTGCTTGGATTGATGGAAACTCCTGACGAAAATTCAGGTTTTATTTAGTATTTATTCGTCTTTATTTAATTTATGAATTCTTGCAACCCTGTCAAGCTGTGCCTTTGCTCTTATGAATAGTCTCCTCATATGTTTGATTTTGATGCCTTTAAAACACTGTCAGTTCGTATTTCTGTGTTTTGTTTGATTTTTTGACTGTTCAGAAAATTTAATATTTATGCTTTTTATTGATCATGTCAGCATCCATATGCTCGACAGATTATAGCCACTAGATTGCAGTAGGTTTTAGCCCTGATTAATGCTTTCTTTATTTGATTCAGGATAGTTCATAGATTTTTTTCTTAACTTTTGATACCTCGACGCTTGGAGCTGTACTACAAAAATTCAAGAGATCTGTGTGGTTTCGGACTCAAATTGTATTTTTTCTCATTCAAGCTAAGCTTTTTTGCTGCTAAAAAAGTTTATTTAGAAGAAATATATATTACTGTAGCATGTTTGCATTTCTTTGTAAGTGGGTCATAACAAAATTAAAAATATAACTTAAAAAATAAAGATTTTCTTGCATATAAAGAGGACTGGGGACACCCTGCATGTCAGCCTCCATGATGGCTTCAAAATTTGGTTTGTAGGTATCGTTTCAGTCCTTATATAGGGTTCACTGGTTCTACGTTATCATAGAAGTGTTTAACAGTTTAGAAAAGTATTTCAAAGCGAAACACAAACTAAAACGTCAAATCAAAAGTTGTAATGAAAAAATGGGAAAATATGCTAACTGGATAAGTGGAAAGCAAAATATGATCAATCCACACAGGGAGTTGGCCAGTTAATAAAAGTAGTGTGCTGTGTAGGCAGTGTTGAAACAACAATCGAAATATGGTATAGTAGGTTAATACTGCCGAAACAGAGAACGTAAGTGGCCTAACGTTTCGAGCAAAGGCCCTTCGTCAGAGAGAAACGTGCGAAGGCCCTTCGTCAGAGAGACACGTGTTTCTCTCTGACGAAGGGCCTTCGCTCGAAATGTTAGGCCACTTACGTTCTCTGTTTCGGTAGTATTAACCTACTATACCATATTTCGGCCAGTTAACTGAGTTGGCCCTCTTCCTAACCACTCGAGTGCTTATGTGCAAATGTAATATCTACAGAGGTGTAGCCAGAAGGGGGGTTGGGGGCCCAGCCCCTTCCTGGCAAAAGTGCTGCTACCCCCCCCTGGGAAAATTTGGTTTTATATGCTTCAGTTAAGCTGCCCCCCCCCCCCCTAGGGTTTTCCCGGACCCCCTTTGACAAAAAAGCCTGGTTACACCTCTGAATATCTGGTTCAGTATTATTAAATATGTATTCATATCCCCTTGAATTTACAGACTAGCTATAGTTATACTGTACTACAATTACAATGTATATACTGTATTATATATATATATATATATATATATATATATATATATATATATATATATATATATATACTTCTGTTTAAAAAACCAAGACGAGCTGACAACTTGAAAAAGTATAGAATAAAACATATTCCGAAGAATAATGCCATCCTGTAAACTCAAGATATGAGTCAAACAAGTGGAACTATGTTGAAAATTGTAATATTTCAATTTTATTTCAAAGTCATCATCGAAATATTGCAATTTTCAACATAGTTCCACTTGTTTGACTCATATCTTGAGTTTACAGGATGGCATTATTCTTCGGAATTTGTTCTATTCTATACCTTTGTTACCGGTGTCGAATTTTAATATTGCATACTTTTATATCTATAGCGATATTCGTGATTTAAAATAGGAACAGCTTTAATAGCTGTAATAGTCCTAATATAAACGTGGCTAGGGTGATGACGGCAATCTAAAAGAAGTAGTTATAGCTATATTGCATTTTAATAGAAGAAACCAACAAACAGGACGACATGCTATATAATCTAGACTACGTGATAGCCTGTTTGGCTGTTTCATGTGTATTTTCAGAAAAGCTTTTACAGCAGTGTATATATAATAGATTATAAGTAAATAAACAGCTGGTAGTTGAGGTACTAGTTGAGATTTGACTTGAACACTCAATCGACCATAAAACTCTTGGGACCATTTAATTATAAGGTCCCAAGAGTATAAAATCATCGGTCGTGAACTAATAAAAGCGTAACTGTAGAATTGAGAGTACGCAATTCAATGTAATACAGCCGACGACTTTTCAAGACAAAGACATCGTTTGAAATCATTCATATGACGTACAGTACTTGAAAAATTGTCCGTTATTCTATTCCGTAATTACTCGCAAAATAATTACAGTACATTCGAGACAAGAGTGTACATGTTAAATTAACTTAAATACAAGAGTAAAATAGCGGTTGACAACGTGAAATATTGAAAGGGTGGCATTCCAAAGCCAATAAAACTATCAGTGATTCAATCAGAATTCAGATTAGATTAGATTAGATCAGATCACTATTTATACTAAGTATCTCATTGAACAAATACTCAAATAAATATTGTCCATACCTCTTTGTACTACGATATCCTTTTGGGGGTTTCCGAAACGGAATTCACAGACAGAAAGGAAGACGTATTAAAATTTCGTAGAACGCCGGCCTGTTTGAGAACAGAGGGGGACAGCTGTCACGTGATGTCACGTGAATTTCTCGACCAATGAATTGGCTTCATTTTCTCATCGTTCTCGAAATGAAAATTTTGCATTGGACTTGGAAATGCCGAATATTACGCTATTGTTATTCAATGTTTTCTTTAAAAAAGCAACGATATCGTTTGATATATTGTTGGACTATCCATGTCTGCACGATTTTGAAGGTAAATGTATTTTTCTACTTTGTTTTGATCGTTTATGTAGGTCGTGTCGTCGCAAAGCGAAGACCCCATTTCCGGTTTCTCAACAATTCTCAAAGAAAAAAATCTCGAATTCCAACGGTTCGAATTCTCTAATTTTTGCGTAATAAGTTGCAGAAATGTCTCATCTTTGATTCTATTCGGACGACCCCTGGTGACCCACTCACCTTTTTCGAGATATTCCCCGTTGAACCGACCAAGGTATTTTGGCTTTTGTCAAGATGGCGCCTAATAAATTGAGAGCCTTTCGCCACTAAAACCTTGTTTTCTTCAAAAGAATTTTGGAAGTTTCCCAATATTTAGAGCTTTATTCCTTATAATAAGTGTAGAATGAGTGGTGGACAAATATTAAAGAGTAAAAATTGGTATTTGTCTGTTTTTAAGGTCCAAAACGCTTGACCTCGCTGTATAAAAATACCATTCTGGAAAAACTGTATACATATCAGACCTGCATACATTTGTATAATTGTTACAGAATGTACTGAACTTTCTTAAAGATCTGCTATATCTGTATACAGAACTGATATGTATAGATATTTTTTTATATATTAAATAACAGTGTGTTCCATGACAGTAGTATGATTATTAAAATTGATAATGTGTGGATTATTGTTGGATAAAAAGTCTTATCTTTTATTAACACTACTGTATTTGTTAAAACTATTAATAACATGGGAAAAATGCAAAATAAATTGATTTGAACATGAACATTGTTTTCTCACTATTTTTGCATTTTTCTCAGTATTTCTTGAGAGGAAAAAATTGGATCTCACTGTTTTTGCTTGGGGTAGGTTGGCAGGTCTGAATATATATTATTCCTTTTGCCCAAGTGGTCCCATTTCAACTGAGTTAGTGATGTGGGAAGCAAGCTGATGGGTGGGTGAAGTGTACACTTTCAAAAGTACCTTGTTTCAGGGCAGAGCTTCAAAACGACCCTTGAGGCACGTGTCCAATAAAGGCCTTTTTTGTTGCAAAAGGGGGCCTCTAACCAAGTGGGGGTGGGTGTGTGTGTGGCATGTGCCCCTGTGTCTACCCCTTGGTTTGTTCACCCATGAAGTGAATACAATAGCTAGGCATTGGCTGTATAGTCAACTCTTAAGACATGAAAGGGTTAATAATTCCATCTCACATCCTATTTTTTACAGGAAGTGTAGAGATCGACAGTACAGATGTCAGTGTAGGAATAACTTACTTTGGTGGCATTCAGACTGCATGCCCAGGCACGAGCACCAATCTCAACAGGATTTTTACAATGTTACATTTTTACCAAATAACATTCAAATAATATGTAGTTTGAAGTTTTGCATGTTGTCATGTTGTATAATTACATAAGGCAATGCATAATAATTGTGGACATAACTAATAAAATCTTAACACAGAGTACTGTATTATCTCGCATATTATTATGCAAACCAAATGCTGGATCTCAAAGCCTAATTAAATGCCTGGATATTATTCATCCCTTTGCTTTTGTGTATGTACATGCTGACAAACAGTGAACTCTGTCTAAGACAGACACCCTTGGGCTGGACTTTGTCTGCCTTATAGTTCATTCACATGTCTACCTTAATACAGTAACTTTTCTAATGCCGTCTCTAAATGTGCCAAAGTTGATGTGTTCTTGGCAGGGGGGGGGGGGGGTTGCTTCACTGCAAAAATGCCAATGTTAAAATGTTAACAATAAATTATTTCAATTCCAATAAATTATTTCAATTTTGAATTCGCCTTAATACAAAGAAAAATACAAGATTGTTATTGAATAATAAATTTTAAGCTAGGTTTATTCACAATTTTATAAAATTTGGGATACAAGTACAGTAAGTAAAACGAAACAAGAGTGTTTGTTAAAAAATTAGGGGGGAAAACAAGGATGATAGTTGTAACTAATTGATCCAGATAATTGCTACACACAACAATTAGAAGTTTGCAGTAATACTGCAGAATGCAAAACATTAAACCATGGAAAATGCATCAAGGTTAGAAATTATGGGAAAATTTGAGAGGGAAATCATTAAATTAAACAACAAATGTTGATTTCTCACCACGCTTTCCTCCAGTTGTAACAAATCACACATTGCACAGCACAACCAAATCCTTCTTTGTTGTAAACATCTAATTCATTTCTGATTTGTTCGATTATTTGTAACAAAAAATGCGTCGAATTCAAAGGAACTTGTCTTGAGTAGTCCTTGAAAACTATCTTGAATGCCCAGCCATAACGCCATTGTCACGAATATATGCCAAATAAAGCACAATCTGATCATATTAACTGTCTATGGTCATCACGAATTGTTCTCGTATTTTTCTGGCCATCAGATTTATCAATTCTGGATAAACTGTGACGAGTTTTCAAAAGTTTTTGTGCATTTAGTCCACCGAGCAGAGTTCATTCCTTGTCTGCGGTCAGATGCAAATGAATCGATTTTAGCGCAGTGTTGCCAAGTCAAGTTTCGTAAAAATCCCAATATAGGTCTGAAAATTACCCAAGATTCCCTATTTTTTTCCAAAAAATCCCAAGGTTCACAGTTTCATTTACTGACTAGTTCCCAGGTCTCTATCGCCGTTTGACATATAGCAATCTGAGCCCACTGTATCAGTGATACTTCATTGGAAAGAGTCTAAATCAAACGAATACATAAAGAACGTAGGGGCTATGATCTAATGATCAATTAAATTTAAAAAATAATAATTAACATTGAAATCAGCTTTTCAAAACCCAAACTGTTTGCTCTGGAAAAATCCCAGGAAAAATCACAAGTTGAATCCCTGAGAAAAAAATCCCAAAAAAATCCCAACTCCTTCAAAAAATCCCAAGATCTTGGGATAAAATCCCAAGGTTGGCAACACTGTTTTAGCGTTAGGACCCTGAACGAGGCCGAAGAAAGCCAGCACGTGTTTCCATCTATCAAACTAACATTACGTCACAATTTTTTTCGGAACAAATTCCAAATAGCTTCAGGGTGTTGCGCGCGCATCGTTCTGGAAAGGATAATTGGTGGGCTCTTGGCGGGCTCCCCACAAAGTAAGCAATGGCAAACAGACTTAGCAAGCGAGCCAACAACAGCAGAATAACAGTGTTAAACATTCAGAAACTGAATCTATACTTTGTTTATTTTAAGCAGTACGTTTACTTTGAGGGAAGCTTGCCAGTTTTTTGGAAAAATGATGCGCGCGCAACACCCTGAAACGCGCCTATTGGCGCACACGCCACGATTTTATTAGTCGGCCGATTTTTACTGGCTGGTCAACCAATAAAAATCGGTTTTTACCATACATGTATGCCATTTACATGCAAAACCTCACATGCACTATTTTTACGATCATCAAACCGGAAATAACTTCTGGAAGAATGAGTGATTAGTGAACGATAAAAATTGTTTTAAAAGTAACTCAGACCCAAGAAAATCCTGACCCCAAAAGAAGAAAACAAAATGACGTCACATCAGTTTGGTAGATTGAACTTTATACGGAAAATTCTCGAGATCTCGGCAGGGTTGTTAGATTGGCTTTTTTAAGCCAAATTTTACAATTTTGACTTTTTCTTAGCCTGGTCGGCGTAGAAAAAATCGTTTGGCGTAATGGCTTTTTTTTGACTTTATAGTTATCATACGAACAAAATTTTAATAAATATTAAATTTTTAGTAATATAACTTTACTGAAAAAGTGAAATTCTGTATTGTAAAAGAAAAATAAAGCTGTGTTGTGCATTCATTTTTATATGGTAGCAATAGTACATATTCTCAAGCTGGGAAGCAAAAAATCTCAAAGCAACACTCGGTTAATGTCAGTATATGTACCGAATCTTTGCGCGCCTGCGCTACTTGCACTTGACATTTACAATTTTACATTTTACAACGCAAAGGACAGAATTTCGACGCACAACTATTCAAGGTTAACAACATGTTGGCTTTTACTTGGCTTAAAGTCCGAACCATTGACTAATTTGTTTTTTTTTGGTTTTTATTTCATAGCAATGATATTTGGCTTATTTTGGCTTTTTTTGAAATCACTTTTGGCTTTGAGCATGCGCTGGGATCTAACAACCCTGGATCTCGGTCTCACAAAGCGAGATCTCGGCTAGATGGGCTGGCCCGGCTCTCATAAGACTCATATAAACACAAGATGATAATTAACAAGAAATACTAGTGTAAGGACGATCTCGATCGGCAAAGCGGGCTACCTCGGGTCCCTGACTGGCTCGCCTCCATATAAACACCCTCTAAGATATTAGGGACTTTAAGGGCCTCTTTATATGATCCCGGTGTACCGGGACGTACCGGTGTACTGAGATCTCGGCTTGTGGATAATTTACTGTTATTTTCGCTGTTGCGCTTGTATGGAGACCGCGACGTCCCGGTGTACCGAGATCCCGTTTGAAGCAACCGAGATACACCGGGACAAATTTTTTCCCATATAAATGCGACATCCCGGTTCACCGGGATGAACTTTACCGAACTACTTGTAACTTTGAATATTACGGTCAGAATTTCGTCCAAACCGTCAGGTGTAAAGGCAAAACACTGAATAAAAGTGAAATAACTTCTAACATAGTAGAATTAGGGTGAGTTTTTCCTTTTTTTGTCCATTTCCTTAAATTCCCGGGCAACCGGAAAACACAACGACTACGACTACGGCAACGTGTTTGCACAATAGAATTTTATGTCATATACAAAGAACTTTTGCAAATGACGGTCCCAAGAGTAATCTTTACGTCGTCATGACTCTGTTGACAACGTAGAAAAACCATTTTTATGTTGTAAAGACAACGCGAAACCCTGAGTCACTACAGAAGCCTTGGAGAAGCTTAACATTAGTCTCGCGACTACCATAGATTGAACAAGTGTTTTCCCTCAGGAATTTAAGAACAAAACGAGTCCGTGAGATTATGTATCTTGAAATTTGAATGTATAAATACACCACCATTTAATACCACTGTTAAACTTTTTACCGTAGCCGTAGTCGGTTGTCTGAATCTTAAAGTCCCAATTATTCTATAGGACGGGGTGTTTTCAGGAGGGTGTTATCGGAAGGCTAATAACGGTATCTGGTCTTGCAGTCGGAAGACGCGTACATGATACGTAGTCATAGACGAGCTTGTTTTCTGCGCAGCTTCGGTCGAGGGGCCGAATAACACAGCCTCGTCTTCACCCCGACCGGCCTCGTTTTGACACATCGGACAATTCGCACATGCGTCGCGAACATTGCGGACATGAGAGTAGGAAGAGACATGCGACATCGAGGAACTTGGGTAATGAGGCCTCGTTTGATGCAACGTGCATGCCATCACCTCAGGAACAACGCTTGGCGGACGTACATCTTTACGTGACATGCGCGAAGCTGTCAACGGTGTAACTACAGCTCTCCCACATGTCGCGTACGTACTCGAAGGACATTTCTTCCTAAGGTCAGGAAACTTATCATTGCTCAGTAACAGTTCGTTAGGTTTCGCCATTACATTGCCTAGTAACCCTAGAGACGGTTTTTCCATTACGTCGCCTAGCAACGGTTTCTCATGTTTTGCCATTACGTCATTTTCGGCATCTTCAAAAGACTGCTGACCGCCCCAGTTGTTCAGCAGTTCTTCCAGTTTTAGGGAATCACATTCAGCCCGTCCACAAGCGTTGACTGGATGTGCTACCATTAAATACACTTCACCAAAAGTCGGTCGGCTTTGGGAAGTGATCGGCTTGAATCCGGAGTCATTTTTAGAAGCGGGAATAAGCGGCCAGTCTCTTCTCGATTTCGGAACGGCAGCATTCTTCTTGACAGGTCGACGTACGATATTTGGAAACTGGAAAATTTTGAGAGACTTGGACGAAAAACTGTTCATGTTTAGTGTACTTAATGGGAAAGTTGAAGCACGAAGGACGTCTTGCCTTCGTTTCCTCGAGCAATTTATAATAGGCAGTGTTGTAGGTTGAATAATAGTAGAATAATTTTTCCCGCCCTTTTCCCGAGGTTGATGTTTCCTCAATACGGGGACATCGAGTCTGTGTCCATGCAATGACTTCGTTTTGTTCAATAATTGGCATCTCACACGGCAGGTTTTTCACAACTTCTGAGGAAAAGAACATTTCTCTCTTGATCTTTTTGAGCGAAATTTAGCCTTTGTGAAGTCTTGTTTGTCATTTGGTATTCACTCGAGGCTTGAAATCCGAGTCTAGCTTTCTTGGAAATATTTGACTTTTGACTCGTCAAAGTTCAAAGCCAGTTCGTGTTGATAAAAGCTAGGAAATTAAGTTGGGAGAAACATTGTTAGCTTTAAACTTGTCAGCAGTTAGTTTGTTAGTCTGTATCAATCCTTGTCTACTTACCTAATAAGAAATTTTATTTTGTTCTAAGAAATTTTTATGAACTTTTTTTTGGGGAGGGTTATCAACCCACCATGAACATTCAGATGTTGACAAGAAGATTGTTAGGTTACAAGAAAATAAGGATTCAGGGAATACAAAAGGCGGACAAAAGTTAAGCTAAGCGAACTCATTAACATTTGTTCAGTTTTTTTTTGAAAATTAATGTTTCGGTATAACATATAATTTATAGACCTTTCGCTTGGGGAATTCGATGAAATATTACCCCTCGGGATGATATTGTTTAATGTTTATTGAAATTATTTCCGCCACTACTTAATACAATGTTTGTCTTAATTCTGAAAAGAATTAAAAGAAAGCAGTGGCGAAGAAGCCTAAAAAGAAACCATAAGGCTTATATAGGTTTAGGCTCCCCCTTTAACAGAGCTTATATAACATAATTTAACATATAACTATATGATCGTATAAGCACTAATGTTAAAATAAACTTCAAATAAACGACAAAATTTTTAATGGTATACATGTTTCGGCAAAGCTTATGCCATCTTCAGTACGAGTAATTATAGAATATTTACAAGTGATATTTATATGCTAACTACGGCTAATTAAAAATACAGAGGTATGACTCATCTAATGGATTTGTTAGGTGTTACGCCAGGTATAGAGATGCTAATTACAGAGTTGATAAATCCGGACAATATTCACAAACAAGGTATATAGAGATGCTGATTACAGTGTGACAAATAATCTTACAAACAAAAAAAAAAAAAGCGGAAAGATAATAGACTATGTGAATTATAAACTAAAAATCGTGTTCAAATGATGGACTTGAATATTAAGTTCAGGTTTGAGTTTCTTAATGTGTAGAGCTTCTTTAAGTTTAAGAGATATAATAGAGTTAGCAGAGTCTAAGATTTTAAAGCAAGAGGAGTTATATTGATTTTTGCAAGAAGGTGATTGTTCGAGATGTTTAAATATGTGTGAATTTTTGTCGGTATGAGTGTGTTCCTTCATCCTAGTGGAAAGGTGGCGAGTGGTTTCGCCAATATAACGGGAGTTACATCCCGCGCAAGTGAATTGATACACCACAGAGGATTTAAGTTCACTTTTTATTTGATGGTTTATTCTATGACCAAATCGATGGAGTAGCTATGGGTTCCCCTTTAGCACCAGTACTCGCCAATCTCTTCATGAGTTATTATGAACGAATTTGGTTAAACAATTACGATGGCCCCAGTGTTTTATTTTATCGTAGGTATGTTGACGACACTTTCTGTGTATTTAACAACGAGAATGATGCCATGTTTTTTGATTATTTAAACCGTCAACATGATGATATCAAATTTACGTTTGAAAAAGAAAAAAATGACAAACTTCCCTTTCTAGATGTGTTGGTGACTAAATCATCGAATCCTGCTTGTACATCTATCTTTCATAAAAAACATACACAGGGCTCCTCATGAATTTTTTAAGTTTTACTCCGTTAAATTATAAAACTGGCTTAATCAACACATTACTTGATAGGATACGGAAAATAAATAACACAGAAAATGGTTTCAAACAAGATCTCAAACAACTCATTTTTACGCTCAAACGTAACTTATTTCCTTTTCATGTAATTGACCATGTCATTCGAAAATTCAATGAGAATAACGTTTCCAACAAAACCAATACCGTGACAGGCGATGAAAAACAAAAACCACGCTATTTCAAACTTCCATACATTGGCTTTCAGTCCAAAATTACACAACGCAAACTGAGATCCCTTATTCAACGGTTATGCACTGACTTAGATATCAAACTTGTTTTTTCCTCGTATAAAATTAAGAACCTCTTTAGTTTCAAAGACCCAATTCCCAGTGAACTTAAATCCTCTGTGGTGTATCAATTCACTTGCGCGGGATGTAACTCCCGTTATATTGGCGAAACCACTCGCCACCTTACCACTAGGATGAAGGAACATGCACTCATACCGACAAAAATTCACACATATTTAAACATCTCGAACGATCATCTTCTTGCAAAAATCAGTATAACTCCTCTTGTTAAAATCTTAGACTCTGCTAACTCTATTATATCTCTTAAACTTAAAGAAGCTCTACACATTAAGAAACTCAAACCTGAACTGAATATTCAAGTCCATCATTTGAACACGATTTTTAGTTTATAATTCACATAGTCTATTACCTTTTCGCTTTTTTTTTTTTTTTTTGTTTTGTTTGTAAGATTATTTGTCACACTGTAATTAGCATCTCTATATACCTTGTTTGTGAATATTGTCTGGATTTATCAACTCTGTAATTAGCATCTCTATACCTGGCGTAACACCTAACAAATCCATTAGATGAGTCATACCTCTGTATTTTTAATTAGCCTTAGTTAGCATATAAATATCACTTGTAAATATTCTATAATTACTCGTACTGAAGATGGCATAAGCTTTGCCGAAACATGTATACCATTAAAAATTTTGTCGTTTATTTGAAGTTTATATAACTATATATACAGACATAAAGAACAAGTGTGATAGAATTAAACATAAATAACTTAATTATTCATAAAGAGAAAGAACTTTAGTTTCCTTTTAGAAGTAGGAGTCGAGACAGAATTAGTAAGTTCCGAAGGAAGTGAATTCAAGAATTTTGGACCCTGGAATTGAACTGGGAATTTTCGAATATTTGTTCTACACAATGGAAGATGAAAAAATTCTGTTGATCTAGTATTATGCAAATGATTTGATTATTTGTAATAAACATATTATTGAATCTTTTGGGCAGTAATGTACTTTTATAAGAGAACATAAACATACCTAATTGCAACAGATAAATCTGTTGAAATTTTAGTATCTTTCAAATTTGGCCCCATTCAAGATTCTGACGACACGTTTTTGAAGAGTTATAATACGATGAAGATTTGTGGTATATGTAGAGGCCCACACAAGAATAGAATAATAAAGGGTATGGATATATAATTGAATAATATAATTTGCATAAGGACGATTTAAAGAGATAAAAACTGGATTTAAAGATTATTCTTATAGATTTTGAAATTTTATTTGCTATATATAAGATAAATGTGGCTTCCAGGATAAATGTTCATCCAAATATATCCATGCCTCGGGGTAATATTTCATCGAATTCCCCTCGCTCCAGGTCTATAAATGCTATATATATATATATATATATATATATATATATATATATATATATAACATATATATATATATATATATATATATATATATATATATATATATATATATATATATATATATATATATATATATATATATATATATATATATATATATATATATAGCATGTTCTAAGGATTTAGGGTGAAGGAAAATTCGAGTGTAGAATATATACATTTTAAGACCAAACCGGGAGCAGTTGCGAAAAATGCAACTACACAGGCCCTCCGGCAGGAATTGAACCCACGACCTTGCGATTCTAGTGCAATGCTCTGACCACTGAGCCACGGAGGCGGTTGCCGAGAGCTTGATCGCGAGTTCTGTATATAATAAGGTGGTAATGCCAGGAGATAATTGGGTATATTATGAATGATATTGGGCATTTCACTCGATTACATAGCATGTTCTAAGGATTTAGGGTGAAGGAAAATTCGAGTGTAGAATATATACATTTTAAGACCAAACCGGGAGCAGTTGCGAAAAATGCAACTACACAGGCCCTCCGGCAGGAATTGAACACACGACCTTGCGATTCTAGTGCAATGCTCTGACCACTGAGCCATGGAGGCCGTTGCCGAGAGCTTGATCGCGAGTTCTGTATATATATATATATATTATTTATTATATTATTTCTGCCGGAGGGCCTGTGTAGTTGCATTTTTCGCAACTGCTCCCGGTTTGGTCTTAAAATGTATATATTCTACACTCGAATTTTCCTTCACCCTAAATCCTTAGAACATGCTATGTAATCGAGTGAAATGCCCAATATCATTTATAATATACCCAATTCTCTCCTGGCATTACCACCTTATTATATATATACAGAACTCGCGATCAAGCTCTCGGCAACGGCCTCCGATCCGTGGCTCAGTGGTCAGAGCATTGCAATAGAATCGCAAGGTCGTGGGTTCAATTCCTGCCGGAGGACCTGTGTAGTTGCATTTTTCGCAACTGCTCCTGGTTTGGTCTTAAAATGTATATATTCTACACTCGAATTTTCCTTCACCCTAAATCCTTAGAACATGCTATGTAATCGAGTGAAATGCCCAATATCATTTATAATATACCCAATTCTCTCCTGGCATTACCACCTTATTATATATATACAGAACTCGCGATCAGTGGTCAGAGCATTGCACTAGAATCGCAAGGTCGTGGGTTCAATTCCTGCCGGAGGGCCTGTGTAGTTGCATTTTTCGCAACTGCTCCCGGTTTGGTCTTAAAATGTATATATTCTACACTCGAATTTTCCTTCACCCTAAATCCTTAGAACATGCTATGTAATCGAGTGAAATGCCCAATATTATATATATAAACAACTCAGAATGTTTACCAACCGTAAATAAACACATGTTAATTGAAGCACTCCCGTTATCGACGACCTGTTAAGTCTCGTATATACTGAACACCAAGTACTTGATCCTTAACCTGAAGAAAGAACACTGTAGACAACGGTTTTGACTAAGAGCTCTCTCTTGACAAGAGTTGTGAGTATGCACAGTGTACGTGCATGCATTGATGAAAAGCGTGGTTTCCATAGGCAACGCTGCCAAAATGAATCCTATGGTTAAGTGGCTTTAGAAATTAGACAAAAGACGGCGATAATTACAGTAAGGGTATTCAATTTAGCAGCAATAAGTCCAAGTTATTGCAAACATAGGACATCGCTCAGCGCGGAAGTCAAACAGAATGTTGTTTGGTGTGTTGTTCGTGAACGGATTTCTGAGCTTGTCGAGCGCGAAGCGTTCAGGAAGGCAAGGAGGCAAGGAGAAAGGAAGGCAAGGAGGGCGAGGGAAAGGAAAGGAAAGGGAAGAAATGGAAAAGAAAGGAGGGCAAGGGAAAGCTAGGGAACAGAAGGCAAGGTAAAAGGCAAGAGAAGGCGAAGGAAGAAAAAGCTAGACAAGGAAAGGCGAGGGAAGGCAAGGAAGACAAGAGAATTAGGCAAAGACGAGACGAGACGAGACGAGACGAGACGAGACGAGACGAGACGAGACGAGACGAGACGAGACGAGACGAGACGAGACGAGACGAGACGAGACGAGACGAGACGAGACGAGACGAGACGAGACGAGACGAGACGAGACGAGACGAGACGAGACGAGACGAGACGAGACGAGACGAGACGAGACGAGACGAGACGAGACGAGACGAGACGAGACGAGACGAGATAAGATAAGATAAGATAAGATAAGATAAGATAAGATAAGATAAGATAAGATAAGGCAAAGCAAGAGAAAACAATTACACCCCATCTCATCACACTAAAAATGCACACCTCAGAGCACATCGTATCGGAAACACGGTTATTCAGTTCTAACCCGCTCCAACCGGGCTTAACTTTGAGCATCAGCCGTGACAGGCAAGGCGTACCAACGCACATATATAAAGCAGAGCATATATACGCAGAGGGCATACACATTTTTGGTCATTCAAATCTGACTTTTAACTTTATCACTAAGCCTCGTCCTAGTTCGTGCGTTCCTACTACCTAAACAGTTACAAACTAGGAATAAGTTTATCGATACGATATTAACAAAGCAATTAACAGTAAGTGAAGAGACGAGATGGATATGCTAGCTCGAACATGATAAGAATTTGAGTGAAAATTTTCTTTAAGCTATTTTACTTCGAACCCACAACCTTCTGATCACCACTATGAGACGCTGTAACCCTTGAGCTACTTTGGTTGAATATGTGTACAACCCACAACCTTCTGATCACTAGTGAGATGTTCTAACCATTGAGCTACTGAGACTCAGATGATTTGAACGTAGGTTGAATATGTGTACAACCCACAACCTTCTGATCACCAGTGAGAGGCTCCAACCATTGAGCTCAGTACTGAGATTCAGATGATTTGAACGTAGGTTGAATATGTGTACAACCCACAACCTTCTGATCACCAGTGAGACGCTCTAACCATTGAGCTACTGGGACTCAGATGATTTGTACGTAGGTTGAGTTTGATGTATGACATTATATAATTACATCATATACTTAAACTCATATAGACGTAATGAGTTTAATACATCGAACTCAACCTATACGTTCAAATCACCTGAGTCTCAGGAGCTCAATGGTTAGAGTGTCTTACTGGTAATCATGCAGAAAGTTGTGGATTGTATACATATTCAATCTACGTTCAAATCACCTGAGTCTCAGTAGCTCAATCGTTAGAGTGTCTCACTGGTGATCAGAAAGTTGTGGGTTGTACACATATTCAACCTACGTTCAAATCATGCGAGTCACAGTAGCTCAATGGTTAGAGCATCTTACTGCATGGTGATCACATATTCAACCTACGTTCAAATAATCGGAGTCTCAGTAGCTCAATGATTAGAGCGTCAGCTCACTGGTGATCAGAAGGTTGTGAGTTCGAGTCCCTCTTCTGAGTACAACAGCTTGAAGAAGATTTACATACAGTTAACGGTTACTCCAAAACGTGAACCGACGTTATTACACCTCATGACTCGATCTCCGCCGAAGGACTGGGGCGGGTCTCATCCCTTTTAGCAACACATTCTCTTATATAGAATTCAGAATTATCCTGATTGTCAAATATATGATATGGCCTAATCCTAACTCAGACAATAACAACCGCCGCTGGAAAGCCCCACTTTTCAGACCCCGACCACTACACCGCTACTGGATTATTACTTATATTCTTTTTCGTTTAACATACCGCATATGGGACAGATAATTCGCCAAGGATTCGGGAAAATTCGCCTAGGATTCGGGAAAATTCGCCTAGGATTCGGGAGAATTCGCTTAGGATTCGGGAAGATTCGCCTAGGATTCGGGAAAACCCTGAATCCTAAGTGAGAGAACATGTTGCTTTTCGCGACGCCCTTGGTAAATAGATCCAAGTTGACCGTTAACAAAACGAGTCGGAGACTGGAACAAGGCAGCAGCGCTAAGGCGCTTGGGATCGTTTGGAGCGGCAAATCTTAAGCATGAAAGAACGAAGACAACGAAGCTGTGTTGTCCAGTATCGTCGAAAGGAAAGAGAGAAAGTTACGTTCGCAGTGTCATAGAGGACATAATATAATAAATACTAGAGGGGGCATTCCTATGCTGAGTCCAGTCAAATGTGCGAGGAAAATAGGGCGCCGCTTGGCGCCGCCATTAGAGGGATAAAGCTAGTATCCAGGCCCTTTGAAGACTTTCTAAGGATTTTGGGTGAAGGAAAATTCGAGTGTAGAATATATACATTTTAAGACCAAACCGGGACCAGTTGCGAAAAATGCAACTACACAGGCCTTCCGGCAGGAATTGAATTCACGACCTTGCGATTCTAGTGCAATGCTCTGACCACTGAGCCACGGAGGGCGTTGCCGAGAGCTTGATCGCGAGTTCTGTATATAATAACTCGAATTTTCCTTCATCCAAAATCCTTAGAACATGCTATGTAATCGAGTGAAATGCCCAATATTACTTATAATATACCCAATTCTCTCCTGGCATTACCACCTTATTATATACAGAACTCGCGATCAAGCTCTCGGCAACGGCCTCCGTGGCTCAGTGATCAGAGCATTGCACTAGAATCGCAAGGTCGTGGGTTCAATTCCTGCCGGAAGGCCTGTGTAGTTGCATTTTTCGCAACTGGTCCCGGTTTGGTCTTAAAATGTATATATTCTACACTCGAATTTTCCTTCACCCAAAATCCTTAGAACATGCTATGTAATCGAGTGAAATACCCAATATTACCTTTGAAGACTTGCCTATCAGACTTGCCAATACGCGCGGCCTGGTACTTCATAATGGCGGGCACAATTTATATCCAGGGAGTGGAAAAGTTCAGCAAAGATAATAGACGCCTCAATAAAGAACTAAGGTAAGAATTTATAATAGTAATAAGACCGAAAACTCTAAAAGTTTTATTTTCTTAAAAATGTGATGAAAATTTAGTAAAAGGCTTGTTTTAGACGAATTTAGCTCGTTTTTCCCCCGCTAATGGCGGCCGTCAATATTCATCGCATTTTTGGCTCGGCGAGTCTCCAAAGGGCTTGGATACTAGCTTTCCCCATCGAATAGCGGCGCCAATTATTCCTCGCATTTTTTAATCTCTATGCGTAGAGTACTGCTCGTCCAAACGATCCCAAGGACACTAGCGAGCTTACCTCGTCACCAGTCTTCAACGCGCCCAGTTAACGACAAATCCTTCTCTATTTTATATATAATGTCTATGACCTGGATCATATATAACCGCATAGAAAAGAGTGGTGCTTGCTTCGTAGATAGAAACTTCGTGAAAGCAAACATATAGTCTTCATCCTGTTAAAGAAAAAGAAGAAAAGTTTAGAGAAAAAGAGAAAATTGTAGGAAGTGGAGAGTTCTATTAATATTATAATAATTTTATTGGGCATTGTGGTGTATTTTGCGGGCTAAAATGGAGAATTCAGCGGACTAAAATATATTTAAATAGTAAAATAAAAGTAGCGTGCTGCGTAGGCAGTGTTGAAACAACAATCGAAATATAGTAAGGTTGAATATACTACCGAAACAGAGAACGTAGGAGTCTAACGTTTCGAGCGAAGGCCCTTCGTCAGAGAGAAACGTAAAGAGTGTAAATATAAGGATTAAAACATAGTAGTGTAAATATAAATTATGAGTCGTATATAAGCTCATTGTTTGTTTACACTCTTTACGTTTCTCTCTGACGAAGGGCCCTCGCTCAAAACGTTAGACTACTACGTTCTATGTTTCGGCAGTATATCTAACCTTGCTATATTAAAATATATTTAGCCCGCTGATCTGAGCCTATCAGTTTTAACACTTTGAGGCCTGGACCTCTCCCTGGTCCACCTTATTATATATACAGGATTCGCGATCAAGCTCTCGGCAACGCCCTCCGTGGCTCAGTGGTCAGAGCATTGCACCAGCCTCGGTCCCAGGCTCTTCAGTAATAAAAGGCGAGCATAGCGCTCAAGCGCGCGGGGGTGCTTGACGCGCCACTTATCGATCGCGGAGAACCGTCAACGTCGCGAGTATTAAACGACCACAAGTCGGCAGCGGAAGAAGACGAGGAACAGGAGATGGACAGCTGCGATATGAAATTTTACTCTCCACCATCTGGTTGGGTTCTTAATGATAAGACGTACATGGCGAAAGTTTTCTGTCTCATCAAGAATAACTTGCTAAAAGACCTGAAAAG
Organism: Corallium rubrum; assembly: GCA_964035015.1. NCBI lineage: Eukaryota > Metazoa > Cnidaria > Anthozoa > Scleralcyonacea > Coralliidae > Corallium > Corallium rubrum. The sequence continues at coordinate 492,058 of CAXIUP010000031.1, read as the reverse complement.
AGGCGATCTCTGGACGTTTAGAGAGCAGAGGAGTAGAGCCGAGCTGAGAAGAAATAAAAAGGAACGGGAATTTTGGACACAGGCTGATCCCAAAATTGACGCGTGGATGCTTATCACTGGTAGGAAGCGGGAAGTTTTCGATGTAACATCTTTTGCCCACCAGCACCCGCACAGTGTAGGAGAACTGGAACGAGTTCGAAAAATAGTCAACGTGCTGGTGCTGCCTAGTCGATGTCCTGTCGCAATGGCACTGGCAGACACCGAAGTAGAAGGGGGACAAAACGAAGACCAGGAGGAAGATAGTCAAGGCGAACCACGGCGTCCGCAGCTCAGCTCGCAATCCTACTGCACTGTTAATTTTAAGGAGTTGATACTACTCCAAAAAAGGAGTAAAAAAAAAAGGTACCTGTTGACTCTGTTTTGGGAGTATATTTTACTCCATCATTTTAACTCCATTTTTAGAGTACTTTCTACCTCATTAATGGAGTAATATTTACTTTGCAGGAGTAAAAAATACTCTAGTTTAAAACTTCACGCTCATTTTGGAGTAAAAAATAACCCAAAAGTGGAGTAAATTTTATTCCTATGAGGGTTAAAAATACTCTGATTTAATTTTATTCTCATTTTGGAGTAAAAATATACCAAAACTGGAGTAAATTTTATTCCTTATGGGGGTGAAAACTACTCTAATTTAGAATTTTACTCTCATTTTGGAGTCAAAAATATACCAAGGGTGGAGTAAATTTTATTCCTTATGGGGGTGAAAAGTACTCTAATTTAAAATTTTATTCTCATTTGGGAGTCAAAAATATACCAAAGGGGGGGGGGGGTAAATTTTATTCCTTATGAGTGTGAAAATTACTCTAATTTTGCTCTCATTTTGGAGGCAAAAATAGTAAAACTGCAACAAATAAAGGAAGAAAATTTTAATAAACATAACACTTTGGTCATAGGTACAAGGTCAAGGATTATAATATCTATAATTATTTATGCTGGTTAACGGTATACAAAAACTTACATCCATTACGGTATTACTAATACTGCATGTCAATTACATACTAGATAATCACCCAGGAATACATTCTTAAGGTTGCTAGCATACTCAATATTAAATATATAATAACAAGCAATTAACAATACAGTCAATACTGTTTGTGACACAGGCATTCCAGAGTTCAGCTTCAGCACCACCTTTCCTTCCGCAGCCAGATATAATGGCACAATGTCACCAACATGCCCCCCTCCAATTAGTTTTGGGGCAACCGTATCTTCGATGATGGCATCGATTGAATCATCATCCTAAGGGGAAAAAAAATTCTAAATTTCACAATGCTACAATGTATCTACCCTTCGTCATAGACGCTGGCAGGTGGGCGAAATGTGGGAGGGGGGCTAATTTCAAACGATGGGCCTGTAGTTATCAAAATTAACTACAAAAATGTAGTCTATAATGTATCCCACAGTGCTTTTTTAAGAATTCATCAGTCGATGGGGGGCATCAAGGGAAATTCTCCCCTGGAAATTTTCGTATCTTCGAGCCTTGTGTTCTTGACTTTCTGCATTTTCAGATGGCATACTGTATTGAATATCATGCGTCCAAACACTTACCAAACAAATTTTCAGTAGCTCGCCAATTCCTTTACTACTCATTAACTTTGGCAAAAGGATGATTGGTGTGGCATCTTCAATCAGAACAATACTTTTGATTGGTTGGAACAGTGCTGTTTAACAATATTCTTTTGCAACTAGGTGTATCAACCAATATGGCTATGTACTGTAATGTTACTGTGAATGCAGTTAGAAAATCAACCAGTTGAAGAATAAGCCCTTTACTATTATTGCACAAGGCCCTTCCTTTGATGAGCAACATTGTTTGGGATTAGACAGAGAAAAGTAACAAAGTAGGGTGCAGTTGGGGCATTCCAGCTTGTCCTGTGTCATGTAGACTGGGTCTTATAATTCTGGACTCAACACATTAAGGTGCAATGCGCCCTGATGCACCATACAGTACTTTGTTATTTTACTCTAATGCCAGATGATTTTACTCATCAAGGGGAGACTCTTGCACCTTAATGGGTTGGACAAAACTATCTGCCAAGGTCTCTTGTTAACCCATTGTGCACCCTACTTTATTATTTTACTCTGTCTAACGCAAGACAATTTTGCTCATCAAGGCTAGACTCTTGCACATTAATGGGTTAAAGCACTAGTATATAATAAAGATGTTGAGTGCATTAAAGATGATGTATATAAATTACCACAGTTACATGTCATGTACAAAGGGTCACACTACAGTTTATAGTTTAAAAGTAAAAACTGCTGCACCCATGCACCCATATATAATTACAGTATATGCTTTGTTGGGTACTAGGGTACATGTATTTTAATATAAACCCGGTAAATAAAGTTATATTTAAGATTATTAGACTTTACCAATATGAGGCATAAATGTTCGTGAAATTATGTCCACTCGTTTCTAAGTTTTTTGCTTCTCTGCATTAATGTATTATAGAATATCTCCATATTCGTCTTTTGGCAGCTTTATGTATTAACACGCAAAGTAAAGTCTTGTTCACACGACTTGTATAGCCTCCAAATACAAGCAAATCACTATGCTCATTCAGTAAAGAATTTGGTTGAATAGCCGCCATTTTGAATTCTACATGTAAAAGCTATTACGGGGGGAGTTAAATTTACTCTTTTTGGGAGTCAAAATGACTCCTGGAGTAAAAATTAGGGAGTAAAAATTACTCCGTTATAGTTACTCTTTTGGTGGAGTTATTTTTACTCCTTCGGTGGAGTTAAATTGACTCTCAGTGGAGTAAATTTTGGAATGTATACCAAAGTGGAGTAGTTTTAACTCCATCTTGAGAGTAGATTTTACTCCAATTTTTTTACTCTCCCGAGAGGAGTTATTTTAACTCCTATGGTGGAGTTAAAATGACTCCTTGAAATTAACAGTGTGGACGAAAATCAAGAAATAGACACCTTGGTAACGAACAGTGTTCGATCAATTCAATAACGTTTACAGTGATGTTTCGTGGGCAAGCAATTAAAGTAAACTTGCATGCCATAGTTGTCGTGTTATTTACTGTAAACTGAGCGAGGTAGAAGACAATTTAATATACTTTCGCTTTTTTTTCTAAGCGTCGAGTGAAAATTTAGTTTTGCCTAAATTCGACCGGCTACCGGTTACTCTATATAAACCCTATTAAATTGACCGGGTACTGACGGGCTACTATAGTGAGACGCCCGGCTACAGCAAGTCAGAAGACGGTCGTCTCTTTTTTTTTCTAAGTGTCGAGTGGAAACTTAGTTTTTGACCTCACCTCGCCTCGCCTCGCCTCGACGATCAGATCAGATCAGATCAGATCAGATCAGATCAGATCAGATCAGATCAGATCAGATCAGATCAGATCAGATCAGATCCGATCAGATCCGATCAGATCAGATCAGATCCGATCAGATCCGATCAGATCCGATCAGATCCGATCAGATCCGATCAGATCCGATCAGATCCGATCAGATCCGATCAGATCCGATCAGATCCGATCAGATCCGATCAGATCCGATCAGATCCGATCAGATCCGATCAGATCAGATCCGATGGTTCGGTTCGGTTCGGTTCGGTTCGGTTCGCTTCGGTTCGATTCGATTCGATTCGATTCGACGATTCGATTCGACGATTCGACTCGATGATCCGACCCGATGATTCGACTCGATGATTCGACTCGATGATTCGACTCGACTCGACTCGACTCGATGATTCGACTCGACTCGACTCGATGATTCGACTCGACTCGACCCGATGATTGGACTCAACTCGACTCGACTCGATGATTCGACTCGACTCGACTCCACTCGACTCGATGATTCGACTCGATGATTCGACTCGATGATTCGACTCGACTCGACTCGATTCGATCCGATTCGACTCGATTAGATGATTAGATTAGATGATTAGATCAGATGATTAGATTAGATGATTAGATTAGATTAGATTAGATTAGATTAGATTAGATTAGATTAGATTAGATTAGATTAGATTACATGATTAGATTAGATTAGATTACATGATTAGATTAGATTACATGATTAGATTAGATTAGATTACATGATTAGATTAGATTAGATTACACGATTAGATTAGATTAGATTACATGATTAGATTAGATTAGATTACATGATTAGATTAGATTAGATTACATGATTAGATTAGATTAGATTACATGATTAGATTAGATTAGATTACATGATTAGATTAGACAATTAGTCAATTAGATTAGACAATTAGTCAATTAGATTAGACAATTAGTCAATTAGATTAGACAATTAGTCAATTAGATTAGACAATTAGTCAATTAGATTAGACAATTAGTCAATTAGATTAGATTAGATTAGATTAGATTAGATTAGATTAGATTAGATTAGATTAGACTAGATCGGACTAGATCGGACTAGATCGGACTAGATCGGACTAGATCGGACTAGATCGGACTAGATCGGACTAGATCGGACTAGATCGGACTAGATCGGACTAGATCGGACTAGATCGGACTACATCGGACTGGATCGGACTGGATCGGACTGGATCGGACTGGATCGGACCGGATCGGACCGGATCGGACCGGATCGGACCGGATCGGACCGGATCGGACCGGATCGGACCGGATCGGATCGGACCGGATCGGACCGGATCGGACCGGATCGGACCGGATCGGACCGGATCGGACCGGATCGGACCGGATCGGACCGGATCGGACCGGATCGGACCGGATCGGACCGGATCGGACCGGATCGGACCGGATCGGACCGGATCGGACCGGATCGGACCGGATCGGACCGGACCGGACCGGACCGGATCGGACCGGATCGGACCGGACCGGATCGGACCGGATCGGACCGGATCGGACCGGATCGGACCGGATCGGACCGGATCGGACCGGACCGGACCGGATCGGACCGGATCGGATCGGATCGGATCGGATCGGATCGGATCGGACCGGATCGGACCGGATCGGACCGGATCGGACCGGATCGGACCGGATCGGACCGGATCGGACCGGATCGGATCGGACCGGATCGGATCGGATCGGATCGGACCGGATCGGATCGGACCGGATCGGACCGGATCGGACCGGACCGGACCGGATCGGACCGGATCGGACCGGATCGGATCGGACCGGATCGGACCGGATCGGACCGGATCGGACCGGATCGGACCGGATCGGACCGGTTCGGCCCGGATCGGACCGGATCGGACCGGATCGGACCGGATCGGACATACATACATACATACATACATACATAATTTATTTATACACGGTAAAATCATCAGTATAACTATTTACATAACTAAGGAAATTAACAAGAATAAGACTAATTAAATATATTACAATTATATTACACTAAAAAGAAGTAGAGAAGTTAAACAAAAAAAAAATACTGTTTTACGTGATTGCCGTGTGAAAATCCGATGTTCAGAATAAGTAATTTATTTCTTTTTTGAACTCTCGAAACGAGGTCATATTCCTTACATGCTGAGGCAGATTATTCCATAGTTCAGCCCCGCTATAGCTAAAACTTTTTTTTAAATAATCTGTACGTGGCAAGGGTAATGTGAGTCGCCTTTCCGAATTTCTTAAGGAATAAACTGTGCTCCGAGGAATAAACATGTCTTGCAGGTATTCCGGGGCCTGGTTGTTTAGAGACTTAAACATTATCGTGGCCTTTTGTTTTTTACGACGAGTAGCAAGCGTGTCCCAATGCAACGTATTTAGAACCACACTTGAGCTAATCTCGTAACCAGTTTTCAAAATCACTCTGGCAGCACGGTTTTGTAGTTTTTGCAGTTTATCACTAAATTGATTACATATGCCATCCCATACAGGACTACAGTAATCAAAATATGGTAAAATTAATGCATTATAAATTTGAACTGCAGTATTTGTGGAGATAAACGATCTTACTCGTTTAAGGGCTCCAACACCTGAGGAAACTTTCTTACACATTTCGTCAATATGATTTGACCAAGAGAGTCGTTCATCAATAGTAAGTCCCAATGATTTGGTGTGACCAACTCTCTCAATCCTTTTACTTTCGATTTCAATGTGAATTTGATTATTTTCCTCTGTGCGAAGCTTCTGCCTTGAGCCTATAACCATAAACTCAGTTTTTGCTATATTTAAGCTTAGTTTGTTTGCTTTCAGCCAACAATTAAGATTGTATAATTCCGAGTTTATTTCAGGCTCAAGTTCACCTAGGCTTCCAGCAGAGAGGCTTATATTTGTGTCATCTGCGAATAAATTAGCTGAGGCCTTACAGAGGCAGTTCGGCAGATCATTGATGTAAATCAAAAAAAGCAAAGGGCCAATAATGCTCCCTTGAGGTACCCCACAGCTAATTTCACTAGCATTAGACAAACAACCATTTACACTGCATTTTTGGCTCCGGTTGCTTAGATAAGAGTTAAACCACCTGAGGGCATCTATATCAACTCCATAGTTTGCAAGTTTACGAAGTAGAATTTCGTGGTCAATAGTATCAAAGGCCTTCTTTAAGTCAATGAAAATAACTCCATTAAGAAGGCCCTTGTCTATATTGACTGACCAGTTATTAGTAGCTTCAAGTAATGCTGTAAGTGTGCTATGGAGTGAGCGGAAACCAGATTGACAGTTAGTTAAAAGTTTGTTTCTGTCAAGGTAATCGTAAAACTGGTTATATATTATTTTCTCAAATATTTTCGAGACAATTGGTAGAATCGAAATTGGTCTGTAATTGTTAACATCCAATTTTATGCCTTTTTTAAAGACCGGTGTCACTCTAGCAAGTTTCCACTCATTTGGGTAAAATCCCGTAGTGATTGATTGTTCAAATATTCCACAAAGTGAGGGTCCGACTATGCCGGCAGCCATCTTTAAAAGTTTGCATGGAATCCTATCAAGACCCGATGCTTTCTTTTCATTAAGTTTACTCAATAATCTGCATACTGCACTCACAGAAGGAGTTTTAAGACCAAAAGTTTTATCGGTCGGTTCGACATAGAATTCAGGCTCAACATCTATTGGCGGTATTTGCTGAGCTAAATTTGGACCTATATTCGTGAAATATTCATTAAAGGTCTCAGCCATTGCAGTAGGAGAATTAATAATTTCTAATAGTTTCACAATCCGGTCCGATCCGGACCGGATCGGACCGGATCGGACCGGATCGGACCGGATCGGACCGGATCGGACTAGATTGGACTAGATTGGACTAGACTGGACTAGACTGGACTAGACTGGACTAGACTGGACTAGACTGGACTAGACTGGACTAGACTGGACTAGACTGGACTAGACTGGACTAGACTGGACTAGACTAGACTAGACTAGACTAGACTAGACTAGACTAGACTAGACTAGACTAGACTAGACTAGACTAGACTAGACTAGACTAGACTAGACTAGACTAGACTAGACTAGACTAGACTAGACTAGACTAGACTAGACTAGACTAGACTAGACTAGACTAGACTAGACTAGACTAGACTAGACTAGACTAGACTAGACTAGACTAGACTAGACTAGACTAGACTAGACTAGACTGGACTGGACTGGACTAGACTGCGTTGCGTTGCGTTGCGTTGCATTACATTACAGTACATTACATTAGATGATTACATTAGATGATTAGATTAGATTAGATTGGATTCGATTACATTACATTACATTACATTAGTTTAGAAGATTAGATTACATTAGATGATTTGATTAGATGATTTGATTAGATGATTTGATTAGCTGGTATACCATTCCTGGCTATTTTTCGTCTTTCAGATTCTAATTTTAACTAAAAAATCCCATGTAACTCATGTGAACATGCACTTTCGTTGATGCAATGCAGCTAAAAATGAGATTCAATTAAGCAACTTGGCTGAGCGTGACATGTGTGTCATAAAGGCGCACTGGATTTAATATGCCTTCGATTCTGCCACTTGATATTTAGTATGTAAATTGCTCGTGAAAAGTCCCTTGTGGGAAGAAGTAATTAAATTTGTAAATTGTGAAACTATTTGTTCCCATTGTCGTAGCGGATAGAGCTCGGTTAATTGTACATGCAATGAGACCCGTGCATTGTAGTCGAGTGACATGTCCGCTTGTTTATCAAATTTGTTAAATCGAAAAGTCCCACACGGAAATTAATTGGCAACGATCGTGGGTGTAAAATATTTAAGATTGTGCTGGGAAAACAGACGTCATTTTTCTTCCCAACGAATTCAGTTTACTGTTAAATGCTACAGGCACATGCTGCTGTTGATTGGAAGTCCTTGACAGGGGCTTTCAACAAGCCGCGAAGACTCCATGTCGAAAAGGACGAGCACGGCTTAGATCGGTGTCCCGTTCCGGTGTGTGATCATCCTGGTTTTGCAAGTCGACGAGGCTGTCGAAAGCATGTAAATGTGAAACATCCGTGGTATAAATACTTTGACGAGAAACCACAAATCGTGGCAAGTCAAGTGAAAGAAAAGACCGAGGTTAAGTCGACGAGGAACAAACTGACACTACCTTGCTGTTCGGTCGAAAATGAATTCTCTCGTTCATTTTCGCTTTGGTTACAGAGCACTGCAGGTGGAGGTAAAGCCGAAAAGCAAGCCGACATCTCGGTCACGCGAGCCCTTAAATTCATTAAATTTTGCTGTTTACAGTCGAGAGAAGACGAATCGAGCGTTCTGTCGACTGTAGAAGTCATCGATTACTTTCTCGGCTCTTCCAAACTCCTAACCCGTTTCCTTGGTCAATCGGGTCAACTAGGCTACGTATCAAGTTTTTCGGAACTTCTCGATTTTCGTAAGTTTAATTCCCCGCCGGGATTCGTGCTACAGAATTTTTCGGTAACAGAAGTATACATAAAACGGGCGAAGAAGTGCCTGGCAAAACAAATGCGATCCCACTGGACCACGACCTTGATATCGAAACGTTCGAGTCTAGACGAAGCTGGGCTTCGTTGAGCGAGTTGCAGACGGTGATTCCCTTTCACATTGGTCGTTACAAGGAGATTTTGGAAGAGTGTAAGAAACGATCGACTCTTGTAAGTTCAACAAACTTGACATTTGCAACGTGATTCCTCGCGGTCTTTATGTTTGTTAAGATAAAGGGATGTCGACCGATGACCTACGTACACTTGACCGTTAACATGTTTGAATGCGCTAAAATGAATGGCGGGATGGTTGATCAGACTAGATTTAAAACAGCGAAAAGTACGGGTTCAATTCCCTATATTTTGACAAAATCAGCCTGGGAATTTTCGACGACTACGTTCGGTATGTAAGACCACTACTGCAACCAAAATCCGAGTACTTGCTCGTAAATCGTAACGGCGCACAATTTCAGAAACTCACTGAACTCCTAAGCATTCTAGTCTTTCAGGCAATCGGAAAGTACATTCATCCCACAAGATATAGGCAAATAATAGAAACCGAAAGTGCAGTTGCATTAGACGTGAAGGAGCAGAAGATGGTGTGTGAGGATCAGAAACACAGTTCGAACGTCGCCAAAGTGCATTACCAGAAGTTGCGCTCGCGAGAGGTTGCCATCAGAGGACGAACATGCATGGAAAAGTTGCGCGGGGTCGAAGGCGAAGTTATGGACACTTGCGTTGAGCAGTTGAAAGCGGAACTTATCGACATCACCGACAGCGATCGCAGTGATTGCACCGACAGTGAAAAAGAACTTGAACTTGTTAACAGAGAAGTGTTGTGTCTGCAAGAGCCAACGCCGCGAAAACGAAAAGAACCCGTGAGGTTTACCAAACAAGAAGACGATTTTATAAGATGCGGCTTGGAAAAGTTCGGACCACGGTGGTCGTTTATCTTATGTCATCCTGACTATGATTTCCATTCTGGCAGAGAAGCAAGAACACTAAGGATGCGAGCGATCGCCATAAAATTATTGTAACAAATGATCTGATAGAACGTTGAAATGATAAATGAAATAAGAATTAGAAAATATCTGACTCTAGAATCTTTTGTTTTTAAGGGATCTGTCAAACAAAAGCTAATGAGAACAGTGAGAAGTATAATATGAGCAACACGATGCTAAATACACATTACATATACGATGATGCAGCCGCTTTAATTTTCTTTCGAATATAAAAATAAAATGGTCTTTAGTTTTGAGTGACGTGGCCTGGATTTTGCCCATGCAACAACGATGCAAATATACACCCATGAAATTAAAAACCAAAACAATTTCAACTCAGAGCGTCTAATATTCATTAAACAATATCAATTGCTTTATCAGTTCGTCAAAAAACACTGTACGTGTTCTTTTAGATAGTGCGAATTTATAAGCTATATATATGCATGAAACCAGAGCAAATAATATGTAAATTACATCTCAAACTTATTTTACATTCACAACCACGAGCTACGGGCTACCCTATATATAAACCTATTAAAATTCACGGGCTATACCGACGGGCTACCGAGCTCTATGGTAGTCGTCAGCCGAAAACGATAGCTATAGAAGCAACTTTTACTTTCTCTCAGTCTTTTGGTTATATCTCTTAAAATGTGAAGGTATACATGCATGGCAACGTACATTTAATAACATAACCATGGATGACTATCACGTTTTGATAGCGTTGTGCCTCGTATTTGTTTGAAAAATGCTTGCAAACTTAAGATTAAACGAATGTTCCTTTTCAATGCTGAACGAAATCGTTATCAGTAAAGAGGAACTACGACTTCCTATTTTAGGAACTATTAGTTCCTTTTAAAGGAACAAAAGTACCCATTTGCGGAACTGTACGTTCCCAAAGGGAGATCGCATGCTTGTTCCGCTTTCAAATAGCGGAACCAACCGTTCCTAACTTGGAAAGGAGAACGGCTTGTTCCTATAGCCTGGTTCTCATATGTCGCCGATCGTCGTCGACCCATGATTTAGATGCATGTTAAGTAAAAGAATAAAAGCACTGCTTTTCTGCATTGTTCTTTATTACTTAACACGCTGCTGCACTTCCCGTTTTAACATGCATCTAAATCACAAATCGCAAATCGCCGACCAGGGGCGGATCTAGGATTTTTGTCACCTTAGTCCAAAATATTTGGACTTTTAGCAGATTTAATTATTTTAACCAAGAAATAAACAACAGATATAATACATCTACTTCAAATATTTAATAAGATTCATGATTTCAAATATTTTATATGAAACTGATAACCATACTGCAGGTTAGACCATTTCACTCTATGCAAGAGCTCGAAACAGAGCTGTATAGGCAATTCCCAGATGCCTCGGACCTAAAACATTTAAATACTATGTCAAATTCAAAAACATTGGAGGCCTGACTCAGTCAGTCTCTATATTAAGGGCTTATTTACAAGGAGGTATTATCCTAGCCACTTGGTTACTCTAGCATACTGGTTACCCTAGCTCATACATTTCCTGTGGGTTTTTTTTTTGTTTGTTGTATTTACAAGGACACTAGGGTAACCCAGGTGCACGCGTAAAAATCTCACAAGTTGTTACAGCATTGTTGCCTGAACAATGCTGTAACAACTTGTTATCATATGTGAACAACATTGATACATGAACAACATTGTTCATCATTGTTTCAACAAGTTGTTACAGCTTGATGAAACAACAACCGTTGTTCACGCATGTTGCAACAACCGAAGAACGTGTTGATACATCAACCATGTTCACCATTGTTGTAACAATGTTGTTCATCGTTGTTATTTCATCATGCCATAACAACATGTTCCATCATGCATGAACAACGTTGTCGAATCAACAAGTTGTTTTTTCGTTGTTCCAACAGGCGTGAACAAGTTGTTCCTTCAACAACTTGTTACAGCATTGTCACTGTTCGTGAACAAACACGCGAGGAGACTATGGACCACGGTCACGTGAAGATCACGCGTAATCTCACGTGAGCATAGTTCATTTGAACTTTGCTCCTTGACGGAACAACAGCGGGCATCGTTGAAACGATGTTTTCATGTGTTGAAACGGGTTTTCCCACTGGTTTTTCCCTCGTTTTATTTTCCCTTTGCTGCACTGCCAATGGACTTGGTAAAACTTTGTCAAGATTAGACTGGCATATACTAAATTTATCCATCTCAAAGAGGTAAGAATATAAATACATTATATTAAATAACTTCAATGTTATTTTAGCTCGTTGGCATTGCTATGAATGCTATCATTAATTAATACATGTCCCTTCTCTCATTTTGTTTCCAGCTTAAAACCCAAGAGAAAGCAAAGAATTTTAGGTAAGTTTATTTGTTCGCGCTGTTCAATACTGTCAGTAGAAACAGTAAATTTTTATACGATACACAACTGCAAATTTAACTGTCAAAACGAGAAAAGACACTTTATACTTTGGAATATTGTTCTTCTGTCAAATATAGTTTATCGTTCCTCGTTATTTTTTTTAGAAAGTACATGTGAACTGGAGTATATAGCTTATTTACAAAAAGGTAAGATGTGTTAAAAAGCCTCAAAAATGTTTACTAAAAATATGTTTACGTTTTGTTTTCTTCCATCCGCGAAATTAGTCGGAATGCTGATCTCTTGGCTTTGTTGAGGCAAAGGTGAAAGAATTTTTGTTTACACTATTTCAAAGCAGAAAGTTATTAACCTAAACCTTTGTTTTTCTTCTTAAATTTTTTTATGCATAAACTATAGTTGTGGGAGTTAAATAATATCAATGAAAATGGAAATGGAGAAGAACTGAAAGCGCCGCCAGAGAACCGGGGAAAACTGGAGGATACGTGAGACTTTGTATTAAAATTATAACTTCAATAAACGTTTTTAAAAATTCACGGATGTGTTCGCGTGATATCTTCGTCTTCAATAATAGTGATATTAATATTTTTTGTGATTTTATAAGAAAATTAATAAGCGAGACAACCGGGGGGGTGCACAAAAAAACGAGAATTTAACGGATAGATATCATATTGTAACATGTTGTTTTAACAACTTGCTCACAAATGTTAATTTATCATGCTGGAACAATGCTGTTGTACCATGCATGTAACATCATGTTGGAACAACTTGTTCACGTCTGTTGGTTCATCAGGCGTGAACAAGCATGTTGGAACATATGGTGAACAGCTTGTTGACAACATGTTCACGGCGAGCAGCACAACATTGTTCACGGCTGTCGAGAACAACTTGTTCACGTCTGTCAACAACCGTGAACAAGTTGTGCGTTTTTACGCGTGTAGCTGGGTTATGTTTTGTCCTCGTAAATGCATTTGGTAGGGATAACTCACCTACGCAGCACAACTTTTTACTTGTTTGGTAACCACATCTAATAGAGTTGACCCAGGATAGGGGTAAACCCTACCTTGAAAACAGGCCCTGTACTATGGTCTACATAGTACTAAGTAGTCTACATTAACCAATCATGATAAAATCCTTTAACTTGTATTTCAATTCTTGCTACCATGCTAGTCTCAAAATCATATTAATATTCAATTAAGATTTCAAACCATTTATATAAACAAATATATGAGGGAAAACCCTGAATGAATTTGAGCTACTTGCGCTACAAACACGTAGATATATAAACTAAGATTCTTAACAATAATAAAGGTCACCTTTCATTTGAAGACATGCCATGTGGTCTCAATCATGGCGAAGGTTGTTATTGTCGTATTATTAAAATTCCACGTAGAATTTATGTCTTAAAACGTCAAACGAACTTAAAGAAACTAGAAAATAATTAAGGCAGAAAAATCTGCTTACCTGAGAGCAGCACGAGGTTTCTTCTTGTCATTGTTGGCTTATATTACCACGTATATCTCAGTGCCAAAATTCCTTTGAACTTTGAAGCGTCTTGCCAATCTTGGTAAAATGCTCCTTCGCGCAAAGCATCCTTCGCTTGTTGACCCTCGAGTCGACGGTATTAAACTTGCCGTTTTATATTAAAATCTCTCACAACACATCTCGTCGTTGCCCTTCAAAGCGAATACATCAAGATCTATCACGTTTGTATTAGGCAAAGCCATTTCCCAAACGAAAGAATCCGCTTGCAGTTGATAATAGTGCAAGTTAGTCAGAATCGATCGCTGATCAGTCCACAAATCAGTCGAAAACTACAAAGTAAAACGCCGCTAAACCAATCCGTGCTCTTGATGAAGAGCTATTGGAAAATTAAGCCAATCAGAAAGGGTGATACAAGGGGTCTAAATCCGTCGAGAAAGACAAAGAAATCCGGCGAACACTCGGCAAACCAATCACAGGTCGCTATAAAGGCTAATTTATAAACTCAACCAATCACAGAGGCTGATACAATAGGCTCAAATCCGTCGAGAAAGAACAAAGTCAACCGCGCGGCGCGGGTTAAAATGCCGGTCGGCAGTCTTACCTAATCGATTATCTCGGCAATCTCGAGAGTCGAGACTGAGAGGAGAACGATACGATAATTATTTTTTCTTGTGGATTTTTTTACCTTAGTCGCATGACTTATTTGACTAACCCTAAATCCGCCCCTGCCGACGATCGGCGACATATGAAAACCAGGCTTTATCGATCCGGTCCCATTGGGAAACGGACCAAACGATTGTGTTCTCAAAGTAATGACGGAACTAAATGTTCCGCTTGACATAGTACCGAAAATCAAAACAAAGCTTAGCGGCTTCCGAAGTCGAATTTAAACTCCACTCTCATTTGACTGGCGGGGCATCTGATTTTGTGCTTGATCGATAATCGAAATCCCAATGAACCACTTTATCATTTGTAACGATGGTTTTATCAATAGTTCTCTCAGACAGCTAGTCTATAGCTTAGAACAATGAAACTAAAAGGAACAAATTTAAGGATACGCTAGATGACCAAAGTAAAATATTTTGTTCCCTCGTTCGCTATGGTTATGCAAATTACAGGTCGAGAAGGCATAAATTTCAGTGCTCTACTGCTATAGTTCTTTCTTTCCGCTTTTCAAATTGCACAGTAGTTTTCCGACGTATGGAGAATGCTACCTCGTCGTCCTAGAAAATAATTGGACTCGAAACGAATACGAAACTCGCTCCGAGCGAACATTCTAACTTTGGTAAGTTATTGTATTAATTTTGAGCACTATATCAATCTGTGTGAAGATACCTGAGCACGGTAATTTAAACTACGTATTTTCTATCCATGTTTATATTATAGATTACTGACGATCTACGAGCAGTAGGATGTCGCGCTACCTGGAGGGTAAGCGACGACGATTTAAAACTACAATTAGTGACAAAACCTCTTCGGACAATTAAATAATAATTTATTTTATAGAAAATTACATAAACATAATCCGTTGACCCCCTCCCCCCTTTTCAATGTTGGTGTACAACAAGGTCATGTCGTTAGGAAGGCATGTGTAATGTAGACAGCGATACGTTGGCCACTCAACATTGAAAAGGGGGGAGGGGTGAATATATCCTTTAATTAGGAGAAATGTCTGAAGGGTTTTGTCACTGAATGTCTGAAAACGAAAAAGTCTTATTTATACTCACGGGTGATCCTTTCGCTGACATTTATCTTATTATTTTAGAGAAGTTTATATGTCCAAGCGTCCGAACTCCTGTTTTTACTGCGAAAACTATTTTATAAGATTTTGGTACCTGTTTATTCCATATATATATATATATATATATATATATATATATATATATATATATATATATATATATATATATATATATATGTAATGTTTACAACACGAGCGGCCGTGTTGTATTGAATTATACAATCACGAGCCGAATAAACAACTTGTGAAATGAATAAATATAAAAATCCCTTTGGGATATTGAGATGCTAATTAGTTACAAGCACTAGTGGTTGTATCAGAAGAGTATACATCCGCTAGTGGTTGTAACTAATTGGCATCAATGGTTTTAGTTTGTATGGGGTTTACAGGGGTATACATGTGACGTAATTTCTGAAATTGGATTGTCTGCAAAACTCATGAATTATTAATGATTTCACAAATATATATATATATATATATATATATATATATATATATATATATATATATATATATATATATATACAATGGAGGGCGGTCGCAAGGGTGTGAAACTCTAACAGGGTCAATGCAGCGTTAATAGCTCGCGTATTCAGTTTTACGTTAATAAGCACGATGCCATGAAAACAAGTAACAATAACTATGCCCCTTGACGTATCTTATCTGTACGTTTTCGGTATTGCATTTACACGTGTTGTTTAAATACGACGTAGAAGGAGAATGTCTGATCTTCAAGAGTCGTCTAATTAATTGCCGACACGGTTAACGATTTACACCTATTTGAATAAAACTATTGAATATATATTAATTATGTTGAGTGTAAACCGTTCTCAAATTCATTAATAATTCATGAGATTTTACTCAATCAGACAGCTCCATTCCGTCACGTGAATGGGCTGTGAAACACCGGTAAAACACTGGTTTCTTCATCAAACACTAGTGTTTCATTTCTGTTACTTAAACAAGAAACACGATATGATTATCAACAAGTCCCACAACGCCGGCTCATGGGTTCATTGTCTTTCATTTGAGAAGCCATTTCCAAAACTCGTTCTGCGTGTTTGTCAGGTCCGGAGATCTTGGCTGAATTGTTCGCATTGCTGCGTTAACAGAGCGCAAGGCACGTTTTGCTTTCGCTGACGTCTGTGACGGCTCATTGTCCATCACAAATATTTTGTTGTCACAGTCTCCCTTACCGGCAACTTCAAAAAGAATTGCAAACGATCGACGTATAAACTGGGCAAAATAATGTACAGACATCTTTTCATATACCTCTGCACAAATAACACCTTTTCCATGCACTATAGCCACTAGTAAGTGTAACGCTCTAGTGGCCTGGTATGTAAGTAGGTTGACTGAGTAGCCCACAGTCAACACTGGGACGTAGAGTTTTTTTTTTGCAGATTGCGCTCGCATTCGGCGATTCGCTGCTCGATATCGGTTTTAAAATAAAATTTCAAAAATCTGGAAAATAATAAATGTAGTCTAGTTTTTTTTAAAAATTGAATTAATTAGTCGACTACTTTTTTGAATTAATTAGTCAAATTTTTTTTTATTAATTTGTCAAATATTTTTGAATAAATAATACATTTTTTTTACGTTAGTCGCTTGACGTGTTTGACGTATCCTAAATGCGCCCCTGGCCCCACTGGGATTACATATGGCCAAATGAGGAATTGCTCCGACTTGTAATTGGATGATAAAACTAGTAACAGTGGTGTAAAGTTACCACGTTTAAGTATAGTGTTCAGGCAGTTGTATTAAATATACTGTACGAAAGTTTTATATATCCGATTCTATATTTGAAGACGAAGCTAGATGTGTTTAGTCAACGATGGGTTCTACACGTATAGTAAAGTGTAGTTAAATAATTCACCATCATTTGAGTGGAAATCTTTGAATTTAACACACGTCGAAAGTCAGGACAGACCAGTCTCATGTATAAATCTCTTTCATGCTTTATAAATAAGTTTCCAATATTTTTATAGTAATCGTAGCAATACATAAACAGAAAACCAAACATTCTTTAATATTACGATTAAAACTACATAATTTTCATACTGTGTATTTGTCGGTAGCATTTTGATAGATATCTAATAAGAGTGCTGGAGTATTAAAGTGCATATATGAGAATTTTCTTTTTTTTTTCTAAAAATCAGCCGTATTGAGACGATTCTAACGATATATAACACTCCTTCAACGGATGAAAATAGCCCAAGATATTTGGTTCAAAAAATGAGTTTTTCAAAACATGACTGGGAGAAAAGAGTCGATCTGAGTATGAGTATGGTTGATGACGTCAAATCGGGAAAAGCTGTAATTTCGACTACAGTTGCTTACTTTACAATTGCGGACAAAATACCTTCACGGTGTGTTTTATTCGAGTGTCTCAACAAACCAGATAATGGCATAAACTCAGTGAATGGTATAACACTTCACAGGAAGGCTTACACTAAAGGTTTAAGATTGGAGGCAAGAGAAAGACCAACTTTGGCTTTGATTTAATTATTTTTGCCACGAAATGTTTACATAAAAGACAGACTGAACTAAAAAAAAAAGTAATAAATTACAAGAATAAACTGTAAACACGTGGCGAGGGAACCCAGATAGAAACCATAAGGCTTATCGTTAACTTGTTAAGCGCAAACACACAAAGTGTAAGTCACTCGATTCCCTAAGTCAGTTTTGCTGGAAGAGTGGTTTTCCAGTACAAGATAAGCTCTATATCTCGTGTCTAGAAATGAATGGTATTAGAGTAACGTTCTACCCACCCGCATCTGCTCCACACAACCACCAAGAAGTGCATTCAGGGTGAGCGATCCGAGTCACTGGTGCAGTGAGAAATCAACGAACCCGTTGTATATTGTAATTTAATGCATTTTTTCCACAAATATGGACCCTCGGTATTATAACTTTTTACATATTTAGGAAGTATGAAGAAGAGTCAAATACCATTGCAAAATCCCAATCTTCCATACCCTTGAAATACATCTTCTCTTGAATATTTATATAATGAAAACAAAACAAGCAGTCTGATATCGGCCTGTCAAGCACCTTGTCAGCTGCAGGGACCAAAGATATTTTTCTCTTTACAGCTTTTACGTAAATCTCTTACAGCCGAGGATAATTGTGCCTTAACAGCCCTTTATAACATATTCATCTCTAGCCTCATCTTTAGGCAACTCTGTATTTATCTCCATTTCTGTAGTTTTCAGATTCTGTTTATGTTTTAGCTAATTTGCGCTCTGACAGGTAAAACACTTTTGCCATTGATAAATTATAATATTTATTGGCATATCAGGAATACAATTTTAATGATCTTCTAAACTGTAGCTTTATTCTATAGATACGAATACGCAGAAAAACCACAGTAAATAGCTGTATAAAAGCTCGAGAAAAAAGTCAGTGGTTCATGTAACGCGAGAATTATATGTCGAGTCTCTTCGGGTATCAAATATCAACACAACTATTAACGGTGTGTGCGATTGTAAGTGTGTATAATTATTATAATAGCAAGATACTTGCCAGCGACATTACCGACCAATAACTATGTCTACGAGAAAGACTTGATCAGACATCGGGAAAGCAAAGAAAGAATTCAAAGTATTATTTCCACACATGTACAGTGTTCAATATGTCAAGTCTCTTTGCCTTATTACACAGCTTCATGTTTACCTAGAAAAGTGTCACCTGCAGGTTCACTTAATGAACGGTGTGTGCCATTGTAAGCATATATAATATCAACTAAAGATACTTGCCAGTGACATTAATACGGCCAAATAACTATGTCTGTGAACACACAAAACACATCCGAGACGATCAGACGTCAACACAGGCAGCTAACAAGATGTTCAACATAACGACACATGCTTGTTTTGTTTGCATTATATTTTCATGCTCAATGTATTTGGAAGGTTGAACTTGTGGTTTTTCAGCAGCACTTCTTTCTTTCTAAATATCTAAAACAGCTATTTTACCGGGAGTCTGTGTTTGTTAAAATAATTGCATCAAAACATGCATTGAATCCTCTAGTTGTCGCGCTTGACTCTCAATTCAAAGCTTTCTTTCGCGTTTGCCTGCAGTAAATATGGCGTGTAGAAGGTTTCTCTAAAATATCACCCATTTTTAACTACGGGATATAGGGCTTCTCTTGTCTTGAAAACAATGTTTCCGAAGAAACCGTCTGGGCAGTTGAAATGCTTTACTAAATAAAGACCATACAGTGCACCGTACTGTATCTTTGCATTCGGCACTTAACATCCTAACATTGGCATCATTCTATTGCTTCTGGTATTAAATCTTCATCGTAAACTTCCCTATAAAGTATTGTACCATTTTTAGGGTCTGGCTTGTTGAAACATCCGAATACAACACACGGCGAGTATGTTTCGTCCTCAATTGTATACTAAACAACTGTAGTCGCAAATACAGCTTGTCCCGATTTGACGTCATCAGCCTTATTCGGACTCAGACACTTCTCCCGGTCATGTTTTGAAAAAACTATTTTTCGCCATGTTTAGAACAAAATATCTCGGGAAGTTTTCATCTGTTGAAGGAGTGTTATATATCGTTACAACCATCTCAATACAGCCAATTTTTAGGGAAAAAATGAAAATTCCCGTACATGAACTTTAATGTCCAATCACAGGTTGGAGCAATTCCTCCATTTCGCCACATGTCTGGGATTGTTGTCACTCCCGTTGAAGCTATTTGATCATAACTGCACAAAACTATGCATAATTATGTTTCCCAAGCAATGTTTAATAAAGAAAAGCAATCAACCCTTCAAAATGGAGAGTCCACCAGCTGATGCCAGGGCATTTTCCCACGTCCCAATTAAAGAAAGGCCCTGGGAACAAGGTTGTGAATGGACGGGTAAATTTTCCAAATATTGCAGTTTTGTAAAAGTTAGGAGGGTGACACACACGCCAATAAATACACACACTGTCACCCCCACTCTCGCTACAGACCTCAAGCAAGTGATCTAGCTGCATTAAGCCAAAATATGTTATATATTTAAAGATTTTAAAGACCATTATCTTTCGCTCAAGTGTCCTCAAAATTAGTCAAAACGCAGGAAATTCCACTTAAGAGACGCAAAGTACAAAAATTTTCTAAACGGATTTGCCCCAAAACGAAAAAAAAAAACCCTACAAATGTGTCATCACAAATGTGAAGGTGGGGTCATAAACCAATTTTGAACATGTCCCGAGCGGGGCCTAGAATGGAAAAAAAGGTTGAAAACCACTATTGTACGTGACTACATGTATATAAATTCACCTTTTCTCCAAGTCCAAACTCTTTCTGAGCAGATCATTCACTACAAATATTGACACATGGCTGTCTATTTCTTTTCATAATTCATTTATTAACTTTACAACCATACATAAATGCGAAAGAATTAAAACTATCACATTAGAGAAAAAAAACTTTGAATAACTAAAGATATGGTTGAAGGTAAGGTCAACAGGACATGAGTAGTCCCATGTGAAGACCGGCCTTAATGAAAACAAACATAACATACAATAAAATAAAATAAAGACGAGAACAAATATACAGTTTACAGAAGACATGACCAATTAGGAACAACAGCTTAAGTTGAAAGAGCGGCACTTGGAACAGAAGGTTTTCCAAGTGCGCATTCTGTTTACATCGAAAGATGAGTGTAGTAGAGATGAGTAGTAAACAGTTAGTCTGTGTTTGAAGGAGGAAACGGATGAACTATTACGAATGGTGGGAGAGAGATTGTTCCAGAGAAGGACAATTCGGTTGAAAAAAGAGTTCCTATAGAGAGACGTCCTGCAATGGTTGACTTGAAGCAAGTTGTCCTTACTTGAACGGGTGCGAGACGTGCTGTGAGAAGAAAAAGTGACGAAAGAGGAGATGTCTAGGTCGAAGAGGCCTTGTTTACATTTAAAAAAGAAGACGAGATCCTTTAGTTCAAGCCAGTAGGATATCGGAAGTAAATTAAGTTTTTTAAGACGTTCAGGATATGACAACTCATAATCCTGAAGGATGAATTTGCTAGCACGTCTTTGAACACCCTCGAGGATCGCAAGATCGCGTGACGATCCTTGAGGTGCTCAGATCTCACTACCATAGGACAGATGAGATCGGACGAGAGCAAGAAAAAGAAGCCTACGGCAACGAATATCAGTCATTTGGGTACAATTCCTTTGAAGAAAACCAAGCATACGATTGGCTTTTGCAGTGCAGCTGGCTATGTGTGGGGACCACTTTAGGTCATTGCTGATAACCACACCCAAGTCTACTTGGCTAGCTATGCTCTTGACTGGTTCGTTGTTAAGAAAGTAGGAATGAGTTGGAGGGTTGCGTTTGCGGGATATCCTGAGTAAAAGCGTCTTTGAGACATTAAATTTCAATTGCCAGGACAGCGACCAGTTGGACATAGCGTCCAGGTCGAGCTGGAGGAGATCTCGATCATCTGGTGATTGTATAGCACGATAACATTTGCTGTCATCAGCAAAAAGTGCAACAGTACTATTCTTGGTTACCTCTGGAAGGTCGTTCACATAAAGTAAGAATAGGAGAGGACCTATCACACTACCTTGTGGCACACCAGAGGTAACACTAAGAAAGGATGAGGAAACTCCTTCAACGACAACACACTGTTTGCGATCTCGAAGGTAATCGGCAAACCAGTTAAGAAGTGGACCAGAGATTCCAAACGATTTAAGTTTGAACAAGAGTTTGCTATGGGACACAGAGTCAAACGCTTTAGCAAAGTCAAGATAAACCATGTCAATTTCCTTACCAGAGTCAAGAGTATGACCAAGGTCGTGAAGCACATTCAAAAGTTGAGTAACACATGACCTATGGCAACGAAAGCCGTGTTGAAGGTCATGCAAAGAGTTCTTAACAAAAGAATAAACTTGACTGAAAATTAGACGTTCAAGAACTTTGGAGACTTGGGAGAGTAATGAAACTGGTTTGTAGTTGGTGGCCTCATGGGCGTCGCCTTTCTTGGGTATGGGCACGACATTAGCAGATTTCCATTCAGAAGGGAAAACACCCTGCTGAAGAGATAGCTCAAAGAGAGCAGTCAAAGACGAGGCGATTACTTCAGAACATCGCTTTAGAATATAAGCTGGTATACCGTCAGGACCAGTAGCCTTAGAGGGTGACAAATTGAACAACAATGACTGTACGTCGGATTCAGATATAGTTAATGAGTCAAGAGAGTTAGATGTTGAGTTAGAAGGAGAGATAAGAGGTGAAGAACTTGGGTCGGAGTCGGAGATAAAGACTGACGCAAACTATTTGTTAAAGCCATCCGCTTTTTCCTCCGCCGAAAAAAGTTTCTGACCATTCAATTTAATCACGTCAGGGATAGAGGATTTTGAGGATTTACTCTTAAAGAATCTCCAAAATGATTTAGGATCATTGTACACATTTTCGGACAGTCCAGAGAGATATTCTCTCTTCTTGGAATTAATCCAACACTTGACGTGTTGCCGAGTTCTGCGGAATTTCTCCCAAAGTTGAGGTGAGTTCTTAGCCTTAGCCTTTCTCCTTAGTGACTCTTTCATTTTGATGGCGTGGAGTAAGTCCTTGGTGATGTACGGAGGGGTGAATGAACGCTTTAGCTTTGTTTTAGGAATGAAATAGTCTACAGCGGCAAGGAAAGCGTTTTTCCACTTTGACCAGGCAAGATTTACGTCGTGACTTTCGTTGAGGACTATATCTACTAGTGGAGTGTTCCTGAGACAGTTAATGAGGCCAACGAAATCACCCTTAGAGTAATCATATACTATACGATCGGAGGATTGTTTAGGTTGTTGATGGAGTTTTAAGTCGAAAAATATTGCTTTGTGATCAGAGTGCAGAGAGATGGAGTCGTCATCAGTAACTTCGAAGTTGTTGGTTAAATGTTCGTTTGTAGTTAAAACCAGGTCGATAAGATTGTTACCGCGGGTAGGCGAGTTGATCAATTGTAGGTAACTAAACTCAGTGACAATGTCAATGAAACTAGTTTCTGAACTTAAGGTAGAGAAACCTGAACCATTAGACCTTTGGATGTTAGGGTAGTTAAAATCACCAAGTAGAACAACGTCTCTGAATTGTGAATCTTTTACAAATTTCAAAAATCGGGATAGTTCATGAATAAAATCAATGGTGGAGTCAGGTGGACGGTAACAGACAGCAAAAAGTACTTTACTGGACGAGGAGTTAATGACAACAGATGCAAGTTCTAATGAGTCGGAAACGAAACCAGAAGGTTCAGTTTTGACTGTATCACTCACGGCAAGCAGAACACCACCTCCCCGTTTACCAGTTTGACGATCTCTACGAATTAGCTTGTACCCAACAGGTAAGATTTCATCATCACGCACATGACTAGTGAGCTAAGTCTCCACCAAAGCAATCACATCTATACTGTTGCCATAAACAACGTCATGTAGACAGGATAGCTTATTCACGACGCAATTAGTTCTAGAGTTATTCACACAGTATGTAGGAACATACGCATATCTTTACGATTATCATCACTTCAAATATCATACACAATCCAACAGGGTTCTTCGACTTTCAAAGCAGCGTTAAATAACCATTTAAAAGTATTAACACCAGAACTTCTACCAGAAAGACGCCAGCGGAGAAGAAGGTAGCTGAGTCAGCGATAGATCAGCGGCTTCACGCACAAGAGTTGATCAAAATAAAATCACATACTCCAGGGGGAGAGTATACTTTGAAAACAGTATTCGCTGAAACTCGCATAAGAATTGTGTAAATCTGCTAGTGGGTCTTGTTATAGTATATTAAGTTTAGTAGTAAACGTGGTTACTGATCATAGGAAGGGGAGATTTCTTACTATGGAGGGAGAGTGTTACTTGGGAAGGTGTATTTTTTTTTTTTTTTTTTTGGGGGGGGGGGGGGGGGGGGGGGGGGGGGGGTTACTTTCTAGTGGTTACTTTAAAAGGGATCAGCGGATTACTTCAGAAGAGCGTTTACTTTTAAAATTTTGCAGTACTTAGATATGCACTTAATTTAAGAGTTAGGTGCACTTTAAAAAAGAGTAAATAAGAAGATTTTTTCTAGACGTAACATCCCAACAATGTAATACAATGAAATGTGGTATTGTGTGGATACTATTTTTAAGTTTAATCACCTTTTATTGTTTCAGGAAAAACAATATTTCTTTAATTAACACAATGCGTGTTCTACTTTAATTTTAGTGATGTTTTAAAAGACGTTGACAGTTTAACCAAAGTAAAAGACTTCTACTTCAGATGGAGTGAATTTATAACTGCCAGCCAAGAGAGCTCGGGTGTTGCCGTTGCCAGAGCGGTAGCCAGATGGAGGTTGGTATGTGTGACCAAAATTTGTGTAAGAGCTTGTTGACGAGTGAGCGTTGTTGGCGATGTGGAGATCATGACCTCCTCCAAAGGTGGGTCCATAACTAGAATATTCGCAAATTGCAACACTACTGCTTCGGACTGGAGCTTTAAATGGCTTCAAATCGTCTTTATTCCGAAGGGAGAAAAGAAACGCATTCGAACTTGATTTATAACAACCTGACCCTAAAAACAAAAGAAAATAACAAATTGTTGCAAACTGTTTTCAAATACTAATATTAAAGGAGGTTATGTCACGCTATTTTTATCCTCGATTGTCTTATGTTGAAATTCTGAGCTGCAAACTTCAAAATTAAAACTCCACATTGATTCGATTATAAAATACGAGTTACCCAACAACTATGGAAGATTTTTGAATCTTTAAGACGAAGTTTTTACATCAATTAGTCTAAACTTGGTTACTCCCAAGCCAACAGAAATCAAGATGTCATATTTGCAATACCCTTCAATCTCGCCTAATTTTGATTACCTGTACTTCTGTGCAGGTTTCTAGTATCTCTTATATGTTTTATATAATATATATATATATATATATATATATATATATATATATATATATATATATATCCGTTATTACAAAATTTTGTACAATTTTAGATTTCTGTAAGTATTGCTAAAAATAGGGTGAGTCCCTTTAGATTAATGAAATATCTTTACAAATCAAACGTTGAACAATAATACTCTCATACTAAATAATAAAATTAGGCACTACTTAACGGAGAGCGAAGTCATTACGGTAAAATATCAAACTGAGGTGTTGTGGTCTAGATTGAGCGATAGAGAGGTAAATACGCTCAACGCCGAGATTTGATACTTTACAAAAACCAAACGGCCGAGGTTATTAAATAAGTTATTATATGGTTATTTTTACTCAAAAATCGATCAATCATGGTGTATTTTCTGGTCTCCGCTTCCTTTAACTTCGTTAATATTCAGAACTAGGGTTCTGCTGTTTATTTTTGCCTCAATGTTTAAATTACTTTTAGAATGTTAGTAGTCATCTATTTCAAATATTTTAACTGTTTTGAGGTAATAAAAGTTTTTTAAGCTGTATTTTTTTTAGGATTTTTGTTGCTTGTTTTCAATCATAAGGCGTTACCAATTCACGTCAGAAAGCAATCACGGCGCACGATTTCACCGGAAGTAACTGTGCCATATAATAAACAAAATCCCTTTTCAATATCCTTTTTTTATCCTTTTATCGAACAACACTGACGGCTTAAATGACCCATTATAGCAGTAAGGTGTTTAGACCATTGTGATCTTTGGAGCATCCCGAGAAAGAAATACAATGTTTACTAGTTGACAGAGCGTGAGGTCTGTACTACCACTAGTGTCATGTTGCACGGAAGTTTTCATGGATGTACCAAAAGAGGTGAATACTTACGGTAACGTGCGGCAATTCAATTTTATTGTAGAACTGTAGTTTAAAACATAATTAAACAATTTTTGAATGTTGGAGATGCTAAAATTACTTGAGTGATTAACCAACAGCATTTTCCGTAGGCATTGTAGTCAAAGAAATTTCGAAGAGAAATATTGCCGAAAAAAGTGAGCCCTCAGTGTTTTGACCAGCGCGGCGAAAGGACTTCAAGTAGTCAAAGGAGGGGTGTTTTTTTTACGAAAATAGTGATAATCACGTGAAACTAATTATGTCTATCAACTGATTTAACTGTTTAACATACTTAATCTAATCTATCTCGTGCATAAACTGTTTTAAATGCTTATAATATAGAGGGGGACATTGGGATTTTCGCTATTGCGGCATCAGTGCTGGTTTTGTACTGTATTTTGGTAATTTTGCAGCTTCGGTGGGGTATTTTGTTTTATCCATTCAAGCAGTTTTGGCATTCCTTTTGGTATTCATTTCTTTTTGGCTGTATTACGGTTCGGAGTACCAATGTACCCTTCATAACAGTGCGCCGTTCTGCTGCTTATTCACAAAGCTCGGTTTTCATATAAGGTCGTCTCCATATTTTTATGCAGTGACCTAAAATTAAAACTGAACAGTCCGAACAATCATTCAAAGCTATATTCTATTTTTATATAATCGTTCGAATCAGTTAGTGCTCAAGTCGATTGCGTGTAGCTGCTCGACTCAAATCAACAACTTTAGCGCAAATAGTTAAAATGATACTATAACTATGTCGTTTCCACCAAGCGCATAACTTTGCGCGCGTGAATTTTGAAAATTGAATAGGTATAACTCCAGTCTTTTTTGTTCCAGTAAGTAATGAATTGGGTGGAGACATGTTTTGGCTCCATCTCAGTTGAAGCCGCAGCTCTACGAACGATATTTGGATGCACAACTGCAAGTGATGGAATCAATGTGGAGCGCGGTCCGTTAAAATCGCATTGAGCACCACCCGTAAAAATCTCTGACCTGCAGTCTGTTACTAATTGGACGAGAAACAGGGTCCTTAAAAATCGCACGTACACGGCGGCTTGTAAAAACGGCCGTGAAAATCGCATGTGGAGGTTGCAAAGACGACGCGACAGCTGTTAAAATTGCACAAAAAGTTCTGAAACTGAATCTAATTAGTTCGTAGGGCTTCTGTGGATTTCTTTTGAGAAACCTATTTTTCATACTGTTTAGCCTATTGCCCTAAATAGTCACAAATTTAAATAATATTTTCGCCAAAGTTTGTCGCCTTATCTAGCCGCTATACCGTGCTCCAGAACGTCGATAGTTTGATAAAAAGTTGCGTCGCGGTGGCCGCGCGCTAATGCAAAGAAGTCGCTTGTGCGGGAACTGCATATTAACTGGAAAACAAAAGTATTCAGTTTAGACAATAGTTACTATATTTCGATTGTTGTTTCTACACTGCCTACGCAACACGCTACTTTTATTACACTATTCAGTTTAGACAGTTCAGTCGCCATTTTCGAATAAGTATGCGCTGGCTATACAGTGATAACAATGGCATCTGGGAAAGCTAGCAATCGCTCCAATGATTTTGTGGCCCGAGTCAATATGTCGACCTCCGTTATATGATCACCTATAGACTAGCCATCTTCGCAGACGTTCTTCAAGTCGTCAGAATGACCCTAAGATTTTAAGAAAACGTCTGCAAAGGACTCTAAGATATAGATCTGACTCTCTTGGAATCTTATTGGATTGCAACAGTCTCAAACGCGCAGATTGCTTCGACTCTCCTAGATGTATTTTCATATAATATTGTGCCTATCACTGAAACACTGTTAAAATTTGCAGTGATTAAAGCTCTATTAAATTAAACTGCTTACTAGAACTGTTGAATATTCCGTTATGTTGCCGTATCAGTTATAAGTCTTGCGTCCAGTGATTAAGCTAGCTAATAAACCCTTCTGGTCATTCATGAATATCCTGTAGTGACTGGTGAGCTATAGGTGTTGGTTATGGGAGGTACTCCTCAAAATGCTAATTTAAACGAAAACATACGGAAATTTAAACACAACATGTTATCAAGGGAACAATTCTATTATTCAAAGTGTTTTGTATTATAGCATTTACTGTTCAAATCAGGAAATTGGGCAGTTCGAAGTTAGGATGGGAGACTTGTCTTTAGGGGTGCGACCCAAACCGCATAAACGTGAATATCGAATTATTAAAAATAAGTGGAATACCGTACAGTTACCGAAATACTGTACAAAAATACCATAAAACCACAATACAGAAAATCCCAAGGCAACCCGGTTAACAAAATGAAGTAAGGCTAATTGAAGTACTGAGAAAATATTGACTGTGTTGACCGAAAACTCGCGGGCTCATTCCTTTTTCACTGCAAAACGGCAGAAGGACAGAACCCGACTGGCCAAGCAAAACGTTGTTGGCTGAATATCACAAGTAATATCAACACGTCCAACATTCAGAAATAAGTTATTTAGACTTCCAAATATAGTTTTACGACAACATTGATAATTGTCCCACGCTACCGTAAGTTTTCGTGCACCTATTTGCCTGACTATAGCAACTAGGACACAAATTTCTCATTCAACTTGGCGGCCAAAAATAGAATACACCCTCTTAGATAACTGGAAACGTTATAATTCCAGCTGAAACTTGACATGAACAATGTCAAAGAGTGTACGTGTTTCAGTGTACAAGTCAAAGTTACTTGTTTCTTGTTGTTTCAGTGTAAAAAGATAATTTTAAAAGTAATTTGTCATTCGACCTGATAAAATGTACATTTCGAAAACTAAACAAAAATTTTCTTTAAACACCCCCGCATTAGCATTTGTTATAAATCAATAAGTGCTATTTTAGAGAAGACTGACCTCCAAATTTTAAGATCGCGTTCACACATTAGGCTAACCGCTCCAAAAAGATGGGCTTACCGTAGCAAAATTTACGTCTGTTTATACTGCAACGTAGTGACTACGGCAAACCACTCCGGAACAGTGTAAACACAACAAAGAAACGAACAATTATTTTTGAAAGGAAGACTTGCCGTAATGTAATAGTGTAAACGGAGACTAAGTTGGTTATAATTCCTTTTGTTAAAGGTCAATAACTTGGTTAAAGGTGGTCTTGCGCATTAGCTCATTTGCATATCAAATTGAAAAATATCAGGGAAATGTACTTTTCTGATCTATATAGACCGATGGCAAAGCCGGCGATTTCACTCACTTTAGCGTACATTCTCGCAAACATCTCAAGGGCAGTGGTTTCGCGTCTGATCTCTGATTGGGGTCACAATACATCTTTCAAGATTCAGCGGGAGTAAAGTGTGCGGTAGAATAAGTATCGCGGGATTCACCGTATTTTGTGATAGGTGTATTAAAGTTGGGTTGTTCGGGACATTGAGGTTCACGGCACAGGAAAAGTCCAGTCCTCTTTTTTCCCCGATAACCTATTTTGATGACGTCAAATAATAGAATAATCGAGAGGGGACTAATGAATTTTCATTCTTAGACCCTTGACTGTGGAAACGAGATTGCTCCTACTCGTCTATAAGGTTCTAACAAAAGTTCATGAAGGGTCAAGTCAAGCTGCTTTTTAAGAGCAATAAACGAGAAAGTTTATTTATGCCCATACGTAAGTTTCATTACATAAGTTTCTTTAAGTTGGTACAAACAATGCTACTGGTTTATCTTCAAGGAAAATGTAATTCACTTTACACAGTAAGTTGTCGTAACTGACTGCCAAAGGCGTGATATTGTACTACAACTTTAGCCGGCGCTAGGGAGAAGAGCCAGGGGTTACGCTAGGGGAAGCAGGCTTGAGACAAAAAACACATTTTTGACCAACACCGCTGCCAAACGTTTGCGCATGCGTGAATTTACTAGAGTAAATATTGCAAGAGAAGTTGGAACTAGCAGTGGCAACAACAACCAGACAGTGAAGACAAAGCAAGATTCGACAGTTACAATATTGACAAAGAACAACAACCTACCTTTTTGGAGTGCTTGTGATTTTAACTTTTGAGTGGGACTCTCCAACCAGTGAAAATATTTCTGTGATTGCCCGCTCTCTTTTTAAAGTACAAGCTCGATTAGACCTCGCGCAGGCAAAAAACGTTTGGCAGCGGTGGGGTTTTTGACGAGGATTCCGGGACCGCTCAACGCACAGGGAGCCCAACTCTGACGCCTGTACATGTGGTGTGTTTCTCTGTGTTTTATTCATATATTATGAGATGAGACCGCGGTGCTTGCTGAAAGCTGATGTAAGTTGCATGCACAGTAATTGGAAACTCGAAACAGCTGCCACGTGAATACGCGTGACGATCACTGAAAGCTGAGATGACAGAAGACTCGTGCGCGGCATAACACGCAGCGCGGGTGTTCGGCCATGCGTCAAATTCTTAGAGTTTGCATTACAACCACACAGAACGTGTTCTGTCGTCTCAGCTTTCAGTGATCGTCACGCGTATTCACGTGGCAGCTGCTTCGAGTTTCAAACTACCGCCCGTGCAATTTACACGAGTTTTCACGAGGTCTCAGCTGTTAGCAAGCACCGCGGTCTCATAATATATGAATAAAACACAGTGAAACACACCACATCTGCAGGCGTCAGAGTTGGGCTCCTGTGCTCAACGTTGAAAAAAAGAGCGGAAAACGAGGCAGGGAAATCATGCTTGAAACATGCTTTGGAACGAGAGGACAGATAAAGTTTTTGACGAAATACACGAAAAACAGCTTTTAGAGATATTACGCCAAAAAGTCTGTCTCTTTCCCCGTTTTTATTAATTGCTAAAATGTCTGTCCTAACAAACTAAATATTAAGTTTGTGGTGTTTCAAATTTTCCAAAGCAAGATCTTTTGTATTTTTTTCACATCAGTAACATCCTTGAGGTAACCTTTTTATCAAGCTGCATTCAGTTTTAACGTGAACTCCTTTCATTTAAAAATACACAACTAAAACAGTGTTACTTACATACCTGTCCATGAGAGATCATTATATCCTCCAAAAATGTATTTTCCCACACGAACAATGGTAACTGTGGCTCCTTTACGGTCACATCTTGAGTGAAATGTAGACGCTGCCCAACCATCTCTGGAGGCACGGTAGCAAAGATTCCAACGAGTCTTGACAGGAAGCCACTGTTTAATTTGTTGACGAAACTTCGGTTTTCCAGATAGGATAATCGACCAAAATTCATCTAAAAAGCGTGGTAAAGCAAAAGAAAGTTAGAATATTAAAAATACACAATTATATATATATATATATATAGCGTCAGGCACGTAACTTGTCCCAACTTCTTTCATGTTACTGATTTAACTTGGTATCTGTATAAGTAATTTTGTAAACGTGTATTGTCCAGTAAACTTGTTAATTTGTTTATTTTGTAACCATCTTATATAGTATTGCGTAAATTGTTGTCCAATTATGCTTGTACAATCAAAATATGGCAAGGTTTATAAAAATTTTAAAAAATGACAAGTCAGTACATATTTCGTTATTCAAAATTTCGACTGTTGACAGTTTTAAGGTTTCTTATCTTTGTAACACACTGTCATGAATAGAGTATAATTAAAGATTATTATAATATAAAATACAAACCTGATGTTACGTTTATGAGAGTCTGATTTACATTTTCCAGCCGTGTTTCAAGTTGAAAGAGCTTGTTTAGTATGTTATTGACCTTTGAAAACATAATAGAATGTGATGAATTCTTCAAATCCCTAAAAAATAGACATTCTACTGACAATACCCCGAAAAGCGTTTGACGCTGGATATTTAACTGACAAACATGCTTTTTGAACTTCATTTTCAAGCTTTTTCTCAAATTCATTCAGCTTGTGTTAAACCATTTTTGACATATTTGTGGACCTTTATTAACAATTCATTTTCAAAATTCAGCAAAGTCAGCCAAATTGCAAAAACGTATATCCCATGCATACATGAAAAACACAGCTAATCGCTTGGGTAAGTAAACATGTGTGCATATCAAACATAAAGACCTTGAGAATGAAGTTAAATGTTATTTTTTCAAATAAAAATAATTGATTTTAAAGTACTCCTTTCTGGGATATGCCTAACACCAAATGCATATATATATATATATATATATATATATATATATATATATATATATATATATATATATATATATATACATATATATACATATATATATATATATATATATATATATATATATATATATATATATATATATATATATATTTCGCCGAGGGCGAAGCCCGAGTGTCATTTTACGCTAAACCTCCCGAGGCTTGAGGAACATTTAATCACTAATCAACCGAAATACCGTGTTATCTCTTTGTAATATTATGGTTACCGAGGAAGAACGAGAGTTACAAAACAAGAACGCTTTTGGCGGAGTCAATAACTTGAAAGTGAATAAATTATTGAGTTGTGATTAATACTATTGGGAATTCGATAAGTGTTCACTTCATGTATTTGTTAGTTATTATATGCATAAGCGAACTTTGGCGTAAACATTAGGTATGATAAGTTGCTGCCTCCCTTCGGTCGGCAGCACACTATTCTTGACGTTCTTTTTGGGCTTCTATTGTTAACTCGTGCCAGTCCCTTTGCCGAGCTACGTATAGCCGACCAGCATATCCTCATACCTAGAATTACCAATAATCAGTAAGTGCGAAATGCCTAATATTACCAATCATCGTTAATTGCGGTGCCCTGAAAGTTGGCTTGCGGGCGCAGCTAAATTTCAAACGCTTTATATTCCGTGTGTTCGTTCGTTCGTTCGTTCGTTCGTTCGTTCGTTCGTTCGTTCGTTCGTTCGTTCGTTCGTTCGTTCGTTCGTTCGTTCGTTCGTTCGTTCGTTCGTTCGTTCGTTCGTTCGTTCGTTCGTTCGTTCGTTCGTTCGTTCGTTCGTTCGTTCGTTCGTTCGTTCGTTCGTTCGTTCGTTCGTTCGTTCGTTCGTTCGTTCGTTAGGAATCAATAGTATATTTTTGACGCGACATTTTTAATGCGATATTTTGAACGCCAACAGGGCACCGCTTTTTAGCACTGTGTCTGGTTTTAAAAACTAATTCCCAAAACCCACACCCCAAATCTACCCTTAACCTCTAAACCTTACCCTAAACCTAACCACAACCCCCCGGCAACCCTAACCCTAACCCACAACCCCCGGTGGCCCTAAACCTAACCACCACCCACCGGGAAAAAAGTCCCACGTCTCAGACCCGGACCACAACACCCCTACTGGTTTTTTAGTTATATGCAATTTAGTTTAACATCCCGCATGTGGGACAGAGAATGACCTACAATTACCAATTATTGGTAATTCAAGGCCGTTTCACACTTACTGATTATTGGTAATTCTAGGTAGGAGGCAGTGGCGTAGCCAAGGGGGAAGCTGTGGGAGCCGCGGCTCCCCCTTTTGATATAAAACAACAGACATGTAACTACAAAGCTGATGCAATATTGCCAATATGCCATCGTGTCAGGAAATAAACTGTAAACAGTGTATTCAATCCACTGCATGAGTGTATGCATTTTGAGTAGCTATGTGACGTTTGCGTGTTTTGATTATTTTATATGACGTTTTTTAACCTTTAGAGTCTGCAAAATCTTCCTCCAAAAGACAGGAAATGGCATTTCAGCGACTCTCGAGTTTCAAAATTTCCCGGGAGACCATGCCCCAGACCCCCCTAAAAATTTATTTTGATTTCGGCTCCCCACTTTCACAGTCCTGGCTACGCCACTGGTAGGAGGACATGTTTAGCCGACTAGAATCTCGATTTGTGAAATTTTCCCGTCGAGATGTTAGATCCACTGACTTATATATATATATAACTGGACTGCGTGCTCCTATTACCTTTGAGTAGCAAAAGTGTCCCCATTTTCACTTTCAACATGGCGGCATTTATGGGTCGCTGACCGATACCTAAGATCTCTAGTTCGTGTTGGACATGTTCGGTATTTCGCTTTTTTTAAGAAAACTAAGCTATTTGGTCGGATAAACTGTACGTATGTTGTAGCCAGATGAATTACCTTTCTTCCAGTATATTTGATAGCTTCTACAGTGGTTTATTTCTCGAGAAAACATTCGGAGAAGACATAATACATACGGAAAAAAATTTCAAAATAGCGGCCGCTATTATGATTTGAACATGTTCGGTATTTCCCTTTTTTAGGGAAACTATGCTATTTGGTCTGATAAACTGTTCGTATGTTGTAGCAAGGTGAATTATCTTTCTGCCAATATATTTTATAACTTCTACAGTGGATTATTTCTCGAGAAAACGTTCGGAGTAGACGGACTAGGCAAACTTTGTCGAATTTTTGCCAAGTCAGCATAATATCGAGTTTGTGTAAACAAAATATTTCGGTGGTTTTGCCATGTCTGTATTTAATATTTATGTTTGTTGCTGAGCGACCCGGGATGTTTTCGTGATAAGATCTAGAGTCTTATTGTAGTTCTGAACTACAATAATAATAATCCTAGACTATCCTGGCATTACCACCTTAATATATACAGAACTCACGATCAGGCTCTCGGCAACGGCCTCCGTGGCTCAGTGGTCAGAGCATTGCACTAGGATCGCAAGGTAGTTGCATTTTTCGCAACTGGTCCCGGTTTGGTCTTAAAATGTATGTATTCTGCACTCGAATATTCCTTCACCAAAAATCCCTAGAATATTACTGTTATAGCCTTCTAGCAGTCTGAATTAAAGACGTGCCGGCCGGCGGTACCGCACGAACACTTGGCAATAAAATAAACAAGACGCCTGGTCAGGCGTTCACTCGGGCTACTGCAAAATCACAGTGCTATGCAGTGCTAAGGCCTAAAGTCTATTAAACACATTGGTCACAGACAAAGGTCAAAACGCAATCCAACTCTCCGATAGAAAACACAATTTGCAATAACAAAACACGATTGCCTGTATTTATTGACATATTTCCACGCACACAGCGTTCATATGTCGAGTCTCTTCAGGTATTAAATCAACACAACTATCAACGGCGTGTGCGATTGTAAGTGTATATAATATCAAGATACTTGCCACCGACATTACTGACCAATAACTATGTCTGTGAACACACAGAACACATCCGAGACGATTGATCAGACATCAGGAAAGCAAAGAAAGAAAGTATTATTTCCACAGCGTTCAATATGTCAAGTCTCTTCGCCTTATTACACAGCTTCATGTTTACCTAGAAAGTGTCACTTGCAAGTTCACTTAATGAACGGCGTGTGCGATTGTAAGTGTATATAATAATATCAAGATACTTGCCAGCGACATTACTGCCCAATAACTATGTCTGTGAACAAACAAAACACATCCGAGACGAGAAAGCTCACTCACTCAGTCGAAAATAAAGAAGGCACTGGTCACATGCATATGGTCAGTTGGTCACATGGCTCAGTTTCGCAAAGTTTATTGGTCAATATCGCCAGTGGCCGCCAGAGGACTAATAACGCGTCGCAAAAAAATAAAAATAATAATAATAATAAGGAGAATCGCGAAACCTAGACTCGGCTACCACAGTAGCCCGAGCAACAAGACTGTCAATACACATGTTCGTGGAAATCTACAAACATTTCGTTTTATGAAGTCGCCAGCTCTATAAAGAACCGCTGAAGATCACGAGAAAATCGTAAAGAAGCGAGGCGTACCGAGTTCTTCTTAGGGGCTGTTTACATGGGAGGCGATATTCCTAGTATTTGGTCAGACAAATAATCCAGCAGGCCTCTTGAGTCGTTCCACAAGAAATTAACAATGACCAACCTGCATGCATTAACTCTTTCCTGTCCGAATTTATTGATCTTTATTCTTTAGTATTTTGTTCTGGCGTTAGCCAGACGATTTTATTCACCTCTGGGGTAGCCCTCGTACAGGAACGATTTATAAACTATCTCTCTAACTCTTTCCTGTTCGAATTGGTGTTTAGTATTTTATTCTGGCTAACCCCAGACGATTTTACTCAACTCTGGGGAAGCCCTCGCATAGGAACGATTTATTAATAAAGTAAGAAAATCGCTTTGTGTTTACAAAAATATTCTGTTTTCCTACGATAAGTACATGTCAGTGGTCGCTACCATTAGCAGAAGGACCCATATATAAATGCCGCCATTTTGAAAGTGAAAATGGGGACACATTTTTGGCCAGCACCCGCAGTCCAGTTATATATATAGGTCAGTGGTTAGATCATGTGATCTCTCAACTCAATTGGCTCAACTGCGCATGTCCCGCTAACACGTTGTCTGCTTCTTTGTCTATTTCTTCGACAAAAATTCACGGTAAGTACAACAAATCATGCCTTTATTTGCTCGTGGAAGTATTCATCAAGGCCATGAACGTTTCAATGGCCAGTCTCGAAGAAAGCAATGTTCTTTTATGCGTTTATCGGCGTTGTTAGCCCCCCAATCTATGCAAGTAATCGAGTGGAACTCGAAAACTGTCGACAATGTCTTACTTAGTACAAGGAGACAAAATATACTTGAATGCTTTTAACAATGGTCTCATTTCGCATGAGGACTGAACAACTTACCAACTGTTGTTTGTTCGCCCGTTGAGGTAAATCATTAGACAAAATCACCTGTGATGGTGACAAATATCGATCTACCCATTGTGGTGGAGCCCATTGAGGCCCAAAATGACAACCAAATTTGGTTTATAAATTATTTTATGGAAATGACTGTCAAGGTCTGGGCAGAAATAGTGAGCATGAACTCAAGTCTCCCTACTTCAATCTTCATTCAGCCTTGATGAATACTTTCGCACATGACAATCATGCTATTTTAATATTAGAAGGCTATATTATATATGATGGCCTTGATACATATTTTAGAATTAGATTCTGCTTTCTATTTATTTTGATCCTCATGCAGAAATGCTAATGGGATCTGTTGTCATGAAATATGATGATATCTTTGAATTAGAGCAATATTTATGTTCTTTGTCAAGTGAATTAAACACCAATTTCTTTGAGATTGTCCCAGTTCAATTGAAACAGGTTTATAAGCACAGTTATATTAAAATACAAGTGTAAATTTGACAGATGAATATGAAAGTTGTTCAATGAAAAATAAGCATTTTGAAATTAAAATGCCAAGTCAACTGGCGGTTATTAACAACGCCGATAAACTCATAAAACAACATTGCTTTCCTCGAGACTGGCCACTGAAACATTCATGGCCTCGATGAATACTTCCACAAGCAAATAAAGGCATGACTTGTTGTACTAACCGTTAATTTTTGTTGAAAAAGTGGACAAAGAAGACAACGTTTTTTTGGCAACATGGTCGATCTGCCCATGGCATAGCCGAAGTTGAGGTATACATATAGAGGAATACCCCGAAACATCTAAGGTCTTTGAAAACAACCATTCCACACATTTCGAGACCATTTTAGATGCACTGGAAAAGATTATTATTTAAACAATTTAATTTTGTTGTTTGGAACAAAAAATTGAAGGTTGATCTTATATATAGCAATCCCCCTTCTCCAAAAAGTGTCATGTATGCCTCCTCATAACACATTGTTTCTATCCTTCGCTTTGCAAAGGCAGCATTTCACTTCTGAAAGGAACTCCTAGTTACTAAACGTACTTCATCTTTATGCATCGGGTTATTTAGAGATTAAATGTCCGTGTGGAAACAATGAAAACCGATAATCGAAATATAGTAAGGTTAGCCTTTATACTGCCGAAACAGAGAACGTAGGAGTCTAACGTTTCGAGCGAAGGTCCTTCGTCAGAGAGAAACGTAAAGAGTGTAAACAAACAATGAGCTTATATACGAAAGGTAATCACGTGAACAAAAATAAGCCAATCAGATAAAAATGACAATAACAAATCGATAATGAGATACGAAAGACATTTGCTATCCATACCAGGGCGCTATTCATAAGCGCCCTGATTCATACCGTCGATGAGCAAGAAGGAGGGGGTGTAAAAAGGATGAGCGAGAGTAAAAATAGATAAATATATGAAGTGAAAACGCTGTTTATGTCCGCCCTTGACGAACAGAAAGAATGTCTTCAGAGCTGTTAAATAAAAGAAAAACGTTCGTTGAGTCCGTGAGGATGAATGGTACCAATGTTGAAAATGAGACGCTTTTCTAGTCTTTTGCGGCTGACATTACCGCCAGAAATGGGTGAGATGGCACAAACTTGCATGTCCGAAATACAATGGTTGGCACTATTAAAATGTCGGGCAACAGACTTGTCAACATCATTGTTCCTCACAGAACGAAGATGTTCAGCAAACCTGTCAGCTAAACGTCTGCCAGTTTCAACGATGTAAAGCATGCAACATTTATTGCAAGAAATACAGTAAATGATGTTGGAAGAGATGCAAGTAAAATTATGCTGAATAACAAAATTAGATTTA
The DNA here is from genome assembly GCA_964035015.1 of Corallium rubrum. Taxonomy (NCBI): domain Eukaryota; kingdom Metazoa; phylum Cnidaria; class Anthozoa; order Scleralcyonacea; family Coralliidae; genus Corallium; species Corallium rubrum. The sequence continues at coordinate 453,430 of CAXIUP010000031.1, read as the reverse complement.
GGTCCCAAAATACATGTAGTTGAGTTAGGAAAGGAACACGTGTGGCCATGATATTAATATATATATATATATATATATATATATATATATATATATATATATATAAAGCATTATTTATTCATTTCACATAAAAAGACACCAACAAAATTTTGATCTAGCTATTCGTCTAGCCTAGTTTCTAGGCGTTCCTCGGTTGACACGTTTCGGAAGTGATCCGAACGGACCAGCTGGGGAAGGCCTAGCAACATTCGTAAACACTTTCACTTACAGCTCAGTTGTTTATAGTGAGGAAGAATTGTGATGTTATGACGTCCTAAGTGTTTCCCGACACTTACTATTTTAATAGGCTTACAAGCTCTATCTCACCTTGGATCGACGAAGGTTCACTGGCCTAGCTTTCTTATGACTAGCTTTCCTTCTGCAACCGCCAAAAGTTGAAAGTTAAACAGTTAAATTTTCATTTCGAGCTCCAATTGGAATATATTCCATAATTTCCTTCTTTCGATCGCCAAGATCTTTGGAAAAATCTTCGCTAGACATCCTTATGCTTTTTACTGTAATACACTGTCGCTACGCTACATCCCAGGGACACTCGAAGGGCCAGAACGATTCTGGGCAGGACCTTTTTGCGAATATTGCTAGGCCTTCTCCTTTCCAGCCTCTCCCCAGTCTTCCCAAGAATCCAAACCGATTACGCGGCCATACTCATGGCGGAAACGAAAGGCATAGAAACTAGGCTACTATTCGCCCACTTTCAGGGGCGGCGCTAGGCCTCCTTCAATGGGGGGGTGTGAAGTATAGTTTTGCCGAGTCATTAGCTTGGTCTAGATTAGCCTGCACGTGGACATTTACCCAACTTGGGTGGGTAAACGTATGTATGCATGCTAATTGCTAAGTACACAATAGTCTCCACTTTGACGATAAAAACTGTCAAGTGTCAACTATACTTGTTCTATAACTATGTTAAAAATGTTTAACTACACAGCTTGCATGGGTGCATTGACATATTTTATTGTCCAACACGTTTTTTAGACAGTGATGTATGGATATATATATATATATATATATATATATATATATATATATATACATATATATATATATATATATAGTTAGTGATAAACAGATAGTACACCTGTACAGTGTACAGGCTGTACTGCTATACATGTCCAGTCAATTGAATTATAACAAGAAAAATAATAAGAAAAAAGTATTATATAGCTCATAAGTCATAAGATGATATTCTTAACGCCTTGGTTTTGCCAATGACCATTGTCTTAGTACATCGCGCATGTCCAAAACATCTGTCAAATCCTTTTCACAGTTCAGTAGCATCAAATTGTCCAGCCTCTTGTCTCCCATTGTTGACCGGTAAACGCTCTTCACGAACTTCAGGTGACTGAAAGTCCTCTCATCTTTTGCCACTGAAATTGGGGCTGTCAGCATCAACTGATATGCTTTCCACGTTAAAGGAAGTGTTTTTCTTTGCTGATATGCAAACTGGATGACTTCTTCTGCATTGCCACTCTTTAATTCTGTCTTGTTGTCAACTATGATCTTGAAGACTTCGAGTTCCGCTGCTAAAACGTCAGCATCTAAATCTTTCAGGAACATTTCTGTTAGCTTCTGTATGTCTTCAGATGACGGTGCTTGCAAGGGAATCTGCAGGGTGCGTGCCACAGGAGCAATTATGTCCAATGTTGGTTGCATCTTGTCCCTAAATTGCGTTATAAGAGTATCCAAGACGCACTTGAACTCCTTCCTGTAATACTGACAAAAATTGAGAACAGCTGCATTTTGTGGATTGTCGTCATATCGCATTGGTGCACGTCTTACTCTGTGACGTCTTGCAAACTCCTCTTCAGCATCGATACTGAATGATTCCTTTGAATATAACACAGCTGCTGCTATCATGGAATCCATCTCTTCCTCTTTATTATTTATCCTTTCCAGAGACTTTATGGTGCTTTTTGTCAGCTCCAAAGCATCCATGATGTTAAGTTCTTCCTTCTGAAGTTCCTCACTCAAGAACTTCGTCTTTAGCATGATGTTCTTCATAAACATCAGACTGACGATGAAGTCAAAGTTCTTCACCCTTTTCAACAAGCCTGATACTATTGCTTTGACCTTTGTTTCCACTGGCGCTGCCAAAACTTCCTCTAGGGAATCAACAATAGCTTCAAGAGATATCCACACCGCCTTGATCGATTCTGCACTTGCCGTCCATCTTGTCTTGGAGAGATTCCTGAGTTGGATACAGTTCTCAATTGGTTCCAAATGCTTAGCTAATACAGCATGGCGCTTTGTACTTCCTGAGAAAAACACATAGAGTTCTTGGAGGATGTTGAAGAGTTCTTGAATAATATGGCTACTTTCACATGCGTGCTCAACCACGGTGTTGGTTCTATGGGCTTGACAAGGAATGTACGGAACCTTCCTGTCCAGCTTCTTCTCAACTTCTGCTTGCGCTCCATTGTGCTTTCCTGACATGTTGGAGGCGAAATCATAGGATTGGAATAGCAGATCTGAAGTCTTCAAACCGCTGTCTTCTAAGGACTTTATAATATCACTGGCTTGTCCAATTCCTGTCTTATCGGTTGTTTCTTTAACTTCAAGGAGGCGTTCTTTAATTGTAAACGCTGTGCCATCTTCTTTCACATATCTGACAGCAACAGCTAAACGATCCTTGTTGGATGTGTCAGGCGTTGTATCCGCCATAACGGAAAACATCTTGGAATCATGTACTTCTTCTTTCACCCTGCATCGGATATTATTTGCCAAAATATCAATCATCTCGTTTTGAGAATCGTGACTCATGTAAGTCACATGGTATGATCGCAAGCGAGCATCGTTGAGCCACTGCTTCATTCTTGGACAATGCCTGGATAACAGTTGGACAATCTGGTAAAAGTTTCCATCGTCTTCACCATGACCATGTGCTGAGTTGGTTGATCTTCCTCGGAAAGCTATTCCTTGTCGGGCGAGTGTCCGTGCAACGTCGAGCAGCATAAATACAGCATCCTTGTTTGTCAAATGGTTTTTCTCGGCTTGAATGACATTGGCACGTTTCTCTTTATCAAGTAGCAAGTCCACGTTTGACGACTCTTGACAAAAGGCATAGAAATCTGCCAATGCGGCCTTGTGGCTTTTCGATCCGAAATGCTCTGCTAGTTTTCCTTTCTTCTTTGCTCCTCGACTTGCCATCTTGTGCCATTGTCGGACACCATCTGTAGACCATGCATTGTCGGCTTGCTCTCTTCCAGGTCCGCTTGGAAACAAGGAGCAAACATAACAGTATGCAGCATCCTTTGAAATGCTGTACTCGATATGGGGATAGGCAGTGTACCACCCGCATGAAAAGCGACATTGCTTTCTCTGAGGAATATCCTTGTTCTGTGGGAAAACAGTTAACTTTGGCTGGTGTGGTCCCAATTTGATGATGTACTTTTTTTCAATGTGAGTTTTGACTTTGCATCTCTCGCATGGGTCATGGGAGGGTACTGATTGAATACTTGCGTCATTATCTGCCGCTGACTCTCTCTTACTTTCTTTTATTTTCTTCAATAAAACGTTACTCATCTTGTTGACTCTGTGCGCATGTTCGTATATCTTTCGGGTTAGTTCCACAGCATTTGTCAAAAATGTTTCTACCAATGGACAATTATCGCCTTTAACTTCTTCTACTAAGTCTGATGCCTGTCTTAGGTCTTTGACAAGGTAAGACAGTTCTCCAGCACATGTCATCCAATCAACGTGTCCATTTTCTGTGACAGACTCTGCATCAGACTCATTTTCTGAAGAGGTAGCACTGCAAGTCACTGATGCGATTGACGTTTCAATGGATGGCGGCTCAGCGTCTGATAGTATAGCGCCACCCGCTAAATCAGATCCAATTTCGGTCAGCAAAATTGTTGGGGAAGATATAGCATCAGACGACCCGGTTGCTTCATTAATATAGGGTATTTCTGCTAGAAGTGGCGGTACACTGGATGGTTCATTATCAGGTTGCGTTCTGGAAATATTACTATTATCGTTTTGTTCACTTGTACTTGTAGCGCAGGATGGTAATGGTAACGTACTGCTTGGATGTTTACATTTAATACAAGCTTTCTTCGCTGCTTCAAATGGATTTTGTGGTGCATTGGCAACCTTGTATGGAATAAATTTATGTTGTTTTACCATAGCATTATGGAACGTTCTGTTATGTGTGGTGCGATAGTCGTCATCAAACTGGCTATGGCATATTAAGCATTCCAATTTAACTCTCTTCCGTTTCCGAGACTTATTCGGTTCTTTTTGTGGTTGTTCCATCACGGCAATGGCATCACCCAAAGACGTTCCGGTACGGGTGAATATGGCGTCTATACCAAAAAGGTACGACGTGTTAGTGCAAAATAACATTATAAAGTTGCGCATAGACCGCAAACAATATGATTCCTTTTCTCTTTGGCTCTTTTTATTCTAGAGTACAACTGTACAAGAGGGTTAGAGGGCGCCTTATTCGTCGAAACGCCGGATTATGCGTCTGGTACGTTATCTATCTAATATAAACAGGCGACAAACAATGACTTCGGAACAACGCGACGCATTGCACTCCTAGCCAGGCTTTCCGAAACATAGTCACAAAGACAAACGATCTTCCGTAATTCTTCTTCAACGATGCACTATGAAGGATTGTCCGTCTATATAGATGCATAACGCGTCTATTGCCATTTCCGGATTTCCCGTCTTTAAACTAGCGTCTGTCGACTGTCGGCTGAGATACGTTTAATAAAACTCGTAACACATATAAAGTGAGTAATATACTCGGCCTAACGATCGATTAAAAAGTCGGTTCATTCATTGCATTAACCCTCTTGACCAGTTGACTGTTGAACCTCTGTAGTCTACTGTTTATTTCTAGGTTTTCTCGGTTGCGGATGTAAAGCCTAAACCAAGGAATTATTTAAACACTCAACGAGTCAGTAAATTTAGTATTCCTAGACACTAGACAGGTAGATTCATAGACTCGTAGACGTAGTACGCTTACCCGGTTATCTTATTACAAAAAAACGTTAAACAGTTTACCTTTTGAGTTTTGAATTCAGTTTACACAACGAAGCAGCCCCAGTGAATAATTATACCAATGTTCACGGTAAATTTCGTTTACCTTCCTGACTAGTACTCAAGCCCCTCACGCAAACCCAAGTCTGCAGACATGACCGCTGACCAAAATCCAACTCCAGTCTATTAGTCTGTTTTGAATTACGGATTTACTCATTTACCGGATAGAGCATATTTTAAAGATATGTATTCGTCTGACTTTTTCATGTTCTAAGTTTTATATTTGAATTCACACTTGGTTTTTATTCAAATAATTCAATTCGATAATTCGGTTCATATCCAAACAGCTCACTTTTTGCCGACTGAGGGCAACAATTTGCCGACTCGTTGATGAGTGGGGGGGTGTTCCACCCCCCCACACCCCCCCTCTAGCGCCGCCCCTGCCCACTTTTAACAAATAAAACATTAACAATATACCGCGCTCCTGTGTATACGTGCTCTTAAGTTTCCATATAATCGCCGGCGATCGCCCTGGATAGCTCGGTGTGAATGATCGCTGTGATCGCTAGGATTGTTTCCATATGATCGCTAATGTTCACATTTGTTGCTGTCATTAGCAGTTAATCTTAATTTACCGGACGGAAAATTCTTTCGTTCTCCTTAAATTTGGTTTCGGCCAAATGCGGATCCAATTAAAAATTTCGCTGATTGCTTTCCAGCCGGCATTCGTCTTCCTAAAATTTTCTTTGTGATCCTTAGAATATTTATTATACAAGCATTTAAATCGCTGGGTCGCTGGAAAGTGTTTCCGTAAGCTCAGAATCGCTTTGGATAGCTGCCGCCGGCGATAAAATGGAAACTAACTAGGCTTTATAAAGGTTCATTTGACGTCAAAGCTAAAGACCAAAGAATAAGGGCAAAGGCCAAAGCCTAAAAACCAAACATCAAAGACAAAAATCACCAAAAAACAACGACCAAAGCCAAAAGCCTATTATAGCCAACGACCAAAAGTTATCGAAGACCAAGGCCCTAAAACCAAAATCCAAAAACCCAAAACCAAAGACCATGCCGGCAAAGATCAAAGATGAAGTTAATTATTTTACTGACACCAGGTTATTTAACTCTGTCTTACGCCGGACATTTTGCTCGTCAAGTAGAAACCTTGTAAAAATCCAAACAATAAAAGGTTAAAGACGGTGTTTTCACCGTAGTCCTTATATATACCTTTTTCTCCTTTGCGATCACATCCCAGGTTTTGTTTGCCCTTATATAGAGTTCTTTACTGTCCTTGCGGTATGCCAATAAACCATCAACAGGTGGAACCTTTTTGACAGTAATGCCATCCGGTACAACGACAATCTGAGCAGGTTCGAATGTTAAAAAACAAAACAAAGAAATTCAGTAAGTAGTCAAATTAATAGAGATCTTAACGTTTTGTAAGATTAAATATATTACTCTTGCATGCATTTTTTGCATTTGAAAGATGTGAGATTTTCTAGAATGCAGTAAGTCGAGAAGACAGTTTTGTCAGTCCTTAATTGCTGTACACGCTGTCATTATTTATAATATTACAAACATTCTGAGCTGAAATCCGAACCTACAACTCGTCACTAGTAGAGCTCGGGCAGATGGCACAGTGAAGTTGTTTACTTTTTACGTTTTATGTTTTACGTTTTTGTTGTTTTTGGTATTTTTATATCGCAAGAAATATACAAACTTCAAGCTGAAACTAAATATCAAGCCTAATTTTAAAGCTTAAAAAAAAAACATTCTACACTGAAAAACCGACAAATCATGTTAAGATATATTTTCTACTTTTAAGATTCTATTTCTTGTTTTACAGTCAAACTGGATGCTCTTTCCCGCGCGACTTTGCAATATCGATAGCAACATTGCAATATCGATAGCAACATTGCAATATTGATAGCAACATTGCAATATCGATAGCAACATTGCAATATTGATAGAAACATTGCAATATTGATAGCAACATTGCAATATCGATAGCAACATTGTTGCTAAAAATTCGCATTTTAAATATTGATCTTCACATAATATGAAGTTCTATTGAAAGTCAGAACAACTAACTCTAAGTAAACTTTATGTTAAGTGAAGTTCGATATTTCAAAGGCAAATTTTTAGCAACTTGCCAAGGCGTTGCCGTGTATCGTTAGCTAGTCAATGTTGCTGTCAATGCTCAGTTGTAATGTCGGGCGGTAAAGAACATCCGGTTTGACTATAAGATATTCAATCTTGTTTTAAGATAAAATATCTTGTCAAGAAAACCCGAGTTCAAATCCTGCTCAAGTCAGCCGAATTTTTCGGTCGACTTTAGCAGTGTAAGAAAATCATGAAAAGCCCAGTAAGATTATTATCTTGTAGATGGGACAAGAAAATCATAAAACAAGTATTTCTTTCTTAAAACAAGTTTTTAGGGATTTGCAGTGTAGACAAATCACCATATATACACTGTATGCTACAGGGTATTCAAACAATTTGAGTCATAAGAACGCATCGTTAAGCTGTTTTGAGCATGCATAACTCTGTCCAAGCCTATTTTGGAGGGCTGAAGTGATTAATTCTGTTGAAATTTCCTTTCCAAAATATCCGTCTTCTCCTATGGTTAGCCCAACTATCTAAAACGCTCTTGGTAAAATTTTGAAGCTATTGGAAGTTTTAGAGCAACTTTTCAGCCTTTCAGCTGAAAGTGTCGGAGCTGGATCATCCTGTCTAATTTTACTGGTGATCAGAAGCGCAAGAGCAGCTCGTTCATATTTGATCAATCGTTTATATTAGGCCTCTGAAGAGATTTAAGCAACAAATCAACGCAGAAAGATCAAATTAAAAGTAAGCATATGTTCCAACTTTCCCTTCAAATTTCACCTTTAAAACGACCAATTTGAATGTTTTATAATTAGCAGTGTTATAAACGCTGTTGTATACAAATTATATAGTAAGCTTGGGGTGTGGCGCGCTTTATCTGTACTTACCCCATCATAGAAAAGAGCACGGTTCTTGCTACAGCGACCCTTAAATGAAAAAGATGTACCTTAGATATTTAGAACAATTTTTTTATCCAAACCTTAAAAATTAAATAAATGTGGAAATAAACGATTTGTGCTGAACTATATAGTGAACCACCTAATACGAGCACTTTCGCTAACCTTACTTGGTGTAGTACTACCACCAACCAACTTGTACCATACCAACTTTCCATTATATTTTACAACTTGATACTCCATACATTTGTTCCAAGCTTTCTTAGGAAGGGTCGACCTCATCCAAAACCAAGTAAATACACTTGTTGTGATAGTTCCTCCATTTTGGGCTTGGCATCTGTCGGAGCAGTAATTTTGAGTACCGCCTGCAGGTCCATAACAACCACAACACTAAAAGACATTGAAATATCGATATAGCCATTACATCACCATTCGCCAATTTTAGTAGTATATTATGTAAGAGAACTGTAGTATATGACAGCTCACGTGTCCGTTATCGCATCCAACTGAGGCTGTTGAATCATGTTCAATCCCGGAAATGTGTCCTTTAACGCTGTAACTGTTAAAAAAATAATGGTGTAATTACGGCAACATGACATGCAGACGTATTGACAATTTACGTTACCGTTAAAATGCATGCATGCAACCTTAATGAACACTACATACAGACGTCTCGCAGATGTTCGTCAAGCTTAAATACTAAAACATGTTTCTAAGTCCCAGGCAATGATTAAACCTAAAACTACCTTCTAATGACCTATTAGATATTTTAATCATCGAGTTTCTGAGGATACGTCTACTAAACGTCAATCTCTTACCCAGGCCATACGCGCGGTCGGGTATTTTGGCTATGGTAACGAGAATGAATAAACGTCTGTTACATTACAAGTAAACTCGCACGTGTATATGCATCACTGCAGATATACACGTAAGAACTGCATGCTTCTAAACTATATTTTATATGTCAACGCTTTCGCTTAAGCAGTATTACATATGACTATAAATTTGCAACTTGAACCTCAGTAGCTCCTTGGTTTGAGCGCAAAACCGGCCTTTAGAAAATCATAGGATCGTTCCCTGTCTGGGGCTCAGAAATATTTAATCTTAAAAAAATGTCTACCGGTAAACTGTCTGTTACATTACACCGAATCCTCACACATGTATACATGACACACACCACTCTTAAAGTGCATATAAATAAATTTTTCATCAGCTTCCTCTTTTTGGCAAGATAAACTACCCAAGAATTTTTGTGGAAAAGCTCATACAATATGGAACATGTAGTTCAAACACGCCATTAATGGAAGAATTGGGTCATGTCACTCCTGCAAATAAATATTGTATAGATAATGATGACTACCTTGGCGTCATCTCATTACCATTTCGAAAACAAAGATCTCTATTAAAGCAATAAAGCTTGCTGCAATCAAAAAAATATTTCTCTGTTCAACTATTTGCCAAAAGTAGAACGTATTTGGATGATATCGATAAAAAAAATTGGGGTTATATGCACTTTAACGCCAAGAACTATACTTTACATTAATGGCAATCTTAAGTTAAACTTTGAATTTTTGTTCTTTCCTAACGACTATGTTTTTGAATCTGATAGCCGAAATGAGTTCTTATTAAGAAAAATTAGTTTGTAGTAAATTGTTGCGCTGTAGAGCAGTTCCAATTCCTTATGGGATCAAAATAATCAAAACAACGGTAATTGTAAAATATTACTCAATAAATAAATTGGACAAGTATTTTCTTTGAGCTCAACATATATCTTGATTATATGCAGGGATGACATTAAATACGTGCTTATAAAGCGCTTAAAAAGGCATTGGCAATAAAAATATTGTTTGTGGTATAAATTGACAGAACTCGTTAAAAGGTAAAGGAAAACATTTTACAATTTTTAAACTCGTATCTATATAGATAAGTTTTGGGGAAACGCCAAGTAAAATATTTATTTGCTAAGCTTTAGGCCCGTTGGCTCAGGCCTTAATCATCATTGTTATTGCTGTGATAAAGGTCTGAGTCAACGGGCCGAAAGCTTAGCAAATAAATATTTTACGTGGTGTTTCCACAAAACTTATCTATATTACATTATCGCCATGAAAACTTTCAAAGAATTAATTTATAATCGTATCTGTCTTCATTTTTGAGATATTCCAATTTGTTTGATATGTAAATGAGATGGTTTCTCTGGCGTCATAAATGACTAGGGCACAGTATTTTCATGCATTACAAAATCACTTATACCTCTAGAAAATGTTCAGTGGCATAAGAAGTTTTAATGTGCACAGTTTCAACTTTCAAGTGATTTTTTTAACGAACTTGGAGATATAACTGATTTTGACATGTGGTGAAAATGTCATAGCCTTGTTATGCCGTCAGACACCATTTCATTTACATATAGAAAACAATTAAAACATTTTAAAAACATAGCATAGAAAAAATTAATTTGACTCAGTTAAAACGCAAGACGCCAAGATTAGGTTAACATGCTATCTAAGAATGATATCTAATCAGCAAATTAAAATTAAATATTCTACCTAAAAGCACCAGAGTAATCTTGTTGAAAGCAGGTATGATGAAAGGCATATCCACAACGGCATGGTTGTTGCAGGCAGGAATTCATCCTTTTCTGTAAAAAGATCAGGCATAATAAGAAAGCAAACACCTTTAAGAAAGGCAAACATAAGAAACAAAAAACTTGCGAGATTGTAATATTTGTAAACCCGCTGGTTACATGCAGAAATTAGGAACCCGGTTTTGAAATCACTCTCAAAAGCACATATCTCTAACAATACAACACGCACCCATCCAATTCCACTACTTGGATGATGGCCCAATCCAAATTTTGAACATTGAAAGTTTGTAGTGACAATACTTTCCGTCTGCAAATCTTTTACATACGCAATGTTTCCAATCCCTGCTGACGTTCGGCCACATCCTCCTTGGTCCATTACCAAAAGATTTTTTAAAGGACGTTTTGCTTTTAGTCTAAAAGACCTTAAAGTAAGGAAAAAAGTATCGCTGTTTCGATTGTTGTTGTTTGTGTATTTTTTTCAAGATCGTATAGGGAACCAATCTTATTTGGAAAACAAACGTTTCTGGTGAAAGAGGCTAGAATGCGTAGTTTAAATTGTTGCAATGAATGAAAGCAGCCTGAGTCCCTTCTACTGTTTCTAGTGACAGCAGTGGAGTATATAAATGTTGAAAATAAGGAAATCAGGAAAAAATATTAAACAAAGTAATAACAACATACTTTATAAACAACTTAATAATAGTTTTAAATATTAGTCACAAACCAATGAGCTTTTGTGTCTGAGAAGCTTTCTTTTGTTGCCATCTGTACTCTGAAGTCCAAAATTAGCGCATCGCCAAAAGCACTTGTCCAATGTGGAAATCCGAATGGTCTAACTGTTTTATTGTTTGAAGGAACTGACCACATGGATGCGTTTCGTTTTCGTCCAATAAGCATGTATCCTCCTCCATCGGTAGTCATGTCACACCATACCTTTAAATTGTATGTTTAAACATAATGTTCTTTGTAATTTAAAAAGAAAACAAAAAAACCCTTTATGTGCAGTTCTTCTAATGGAAACAAAAATTGGAAATTTACAAATAGATGTGCATGGGGGTATTTCATTATATCGTAGTTTCATAAAATATAAAGACAAGAAAAATCAAAATGTTCAATTAATGACGTTCTCATTAATAAACATATTTACTAAGATAATCCAAGTACATAGAACAATTTTTCTTTTTTTTTAACAATATTAGTAATTTCAGAAAAACACAATCGTGTCATCCGCAATAATTTTCCAAATTAATTCTTTCAAATTATGTAAAAAGGAAGCCCAAATCCTAAGCCTGATGGGGTTTTTTTGGGTTTTTTGGGGGTTTTTTTTTGGGGGGGGGGGGGGGGACCTTAACAGTTGTATGTGTTCAGTTCTTCTCTACAAATTGTATATTTAAAGCTAGCAAATAAAATCTAATTTGATTACGTTACAAACTGGGCAAATAATATCGAATTACACTTTGCTGATAGACTAGTGCTCCCCATGTTTTTGGAAGTGTTATAGTGCAATAATGTGAAAACGACATTCACTAGAAGCGAATTTCACACATGCATACATATCAGCATAAATATAACTAAGTGAAGATTTTGCTTTACCCAGCTCGCTTGTGACGTCAGAAACATATCAAAAGATTGTTAATATTAGCAATATTAGTGTTGATAAAAATCGTTCATATTACTTGGATTACTTTGTAAGCAAGTCTTTAAGTAAAAAGGACAGAAATTAAGAAATTTGATTTTTCTTGCTATTTAAAAGTAAGAACTGTTTTGGCATGCGAGCTAAACACAAATATAATTATTTTTATATTTTTGTTTATCAATATATTGGATAAAATACAGAGACAATATTTCATACAGAATAAAAAAATAATATTTAGTTGCAGTTATGGTTGTATGTCGCCAAACCTATAGCTACGACAAACCTAGTTGTCGGAACTTTGATTTTATTTGAATTTGAATTTAATTTGAATTTATTAAATTTGCCACTTAACGTGTGGCAGGAGAGAGGAACAGAACTTTCGTCCCAGTTGACACCAAACTCCTATGTGTAGACAACTAAGACCTCGGTGTTGATTTTAAGGAGGGAGGAAAATCGGACGAAAAACTCTCGGAGCACAGGAGAGACCAACTAAACCCTACTCACATAAGTCCCAAGCTGGCGGAGGACGGGGTTGTTCCCAAACGGTCACCCATCCAAGTACTAACCCCGTCCCACCGGGCTTAACTATTGGTAAGAGGCAGCGCCCTAACAGCACACGCCACCCGTGAATATATGAGGTATTGTAAATACCTCATTGTTGCCAAATCAATTTCGAAGAGAAATATTACCGAAAAAAGGTGAGCCCTCAGTGTTTCGACCAGCGCGGCTAAAGCACTTCAAGTAGTGTATTTGAATTTGAATTTATTCAAATTCAAATTTGGATATGAATTTATTTGAATTAGAAACGAAACGAAACGAAACGAAATATGAATATTTAATTTTGAATCAGATACAGTACATCTTTGAATCAGATATGTATATTGTATTTTTATTTAGGTTTAAGGGAGAAAATCGAACCTTTCTTGGTTTGTTAGAAATCCCAAAGTTTATCCAGTAAAATCCATCTTTAGCATCATTGTTGTTGTTTAAAATATCAGAGCAGTCGTAAGCGGGATCGAAAAATTCTCCTTGTGATTGGGATCCTGTAATGTACAATGTTCTAAGTTAGAATATAAATGGATGCGGACGGCAACGTATTTATTACGATCTGCCTATATTTTCCGAATATATATATTCAGTAGAAATGTTGTAACGAACGTTAGTACAAAGTCAGATATCAACATATATTAACACAATTTAAGAGTAAAAAAGTTTAGTAAAATATAATAAAAACATGGTAAAGTATAGCTAAGTAGTTTTAGTCATAGTGAATTATAGTATGGAGTTAGGCAGAGTAAAATAGTCTGGTGTTAGACAGGGTGAACTAGTCTGGAGTTAGACAAAGTAAAATAGCCTAGTGTTATAGTCAGAGTAAAATAGTTTTGTGTTAGTCAGAGGAAAATATCCGGTGTTCGGCAGAGTAAAATAGTCTGGTGTGAGACAGGGTGGAAGGATCCGGTGTTAGACAGAGTAAAATAGTCTGGTGCAAGACGGCGTGAAAATAGTCTGGTCTTGGACAGAATAAAATAGTCTTGTGTTAGACAGGAGGAAATAATCTGGTGTTAGACAGAGTAAAATAGTCTGCTGCTAGACAGAGTAAAATAGTGTGGTATTAGACACAGTAAAATAGTCTGCTGCTAGCAAGAGTAAAATAGTCTGGTGTCAGACAGAGTAAATTAGTCTGGTGTTAGACAGAGTAACACAATCTGATGTTAGACAGAGTAAAACAGTCCGGTGTTAGATAAAGTAAAATAGTCTGGTGTTAGACAAAGTAAAATAGTCTGGTGTTAGACAAAGTAAAATAGTCTGGTGTTAGACAGAGGAACGCAAACCGATATTAGACAGAGTAAAACAGTCTGGTGTTAGAAAGACTAAAATAGTCTGGTGTTAGACAGAGCAAAATAATCTGGTGTTAGACGGAGTAAAATAGTCTGGTGTTAGGCAGAGTAAAATAGTCTGGTGTTAGACAGAGTAATATAGTTTAGTGTTAGGCAGAGTAAAATACTTATAGTCTAGTGTCAGACAGAGTGAAATAGTCTGGTGTTAGACAGAGTAAAATAGCGGGTTTGGTGTTAGACAGATTAAAATAGTCTGGCGTTATATAAAGTAAAATAGTTTGGTGTTAGATAGAGTAAAATAGTCTGGTGTTAGGCAGAGTAAAATAATCAGGTGTTCGACATGCAGAGTGAAATAGTCTGGTGTTAGACAGAGTAAAATAGTCTAGTGTCAGACAGAGTGAAATAGTCTGGTGTTAGACAGAGTAAAATAGCCTGTTTGGTGTTAGACATAGTAAAATAGTCTGGTGTTATATAAAGTAAAATAGTCTGGTATTAGATATAGAGTAAAATAGTCTGGTGTTAAAATATGCTACCCTTATTTAAAGTTGAATTTTAATAATGCAATCGGCCGTAAGACGAAAGGATTGTGGTAAACGCGTATTTCTAAGGCTAACAATTTATTACTGTTAAATTTACCCTACCATCAATTGCTTTCCAGTTGTAAAAACCATTATCGTTGGTACAAACTATAAGTTTCTCTTTAGATTGCCTGTCTTTAATCAACTTAATCTTGCCGTGGTTGGTTCTGTTACAAGATCCTGGATTGGGACTTTTATCACCTTCAATAATCTTTGAAAAGAAATGAAGATGTTAAAGTATACAGTAAAAGTAAATAATGTATATACCCTTGATTGACCAGATTTCCCACAGCTCTACCCTTGACCAGTAAAATCGTCTGGCGGTAGCCAGAATACAATTAATAAGTATATAAAAAGCAACTGGCCAGTAAAGGGTTAATTCAATAAGATTAAGAAGCTAGTATAATAATAAGATAACCTGAGGCGATAGTCAAGGACCGTCAACGACGATGTCCTTCAAACAAATAAATTTTCAAAACAAGGAGAATGAAGAATTTTTAGTTGGAGTATTTTTAATATTTTCCTCGTTCTTTATACAAAACCACTTAGAGCATTTTCACGTCTTGAGGACAACATTAATTCGCGAAAAGATCATGAGAACTGATGTTTAGAGATTAACTTCATAAGTACACTACGATCATTTTAGCAATATACTAACTAAAGGCGTTTTGAAAGTCATTAAACTAACTTCAATATATTATAATAGTCAGTTTACCGTGACTTATTTAAATTGTAAAATGAATGTTGTCCTCTAATCATCATCTTCGTCCTAGCATCTTAAGGTCCCTGTTATTATACTATTATACTATTTTATAACTTCGGCACACAAACACTAAAAATAAATAATTGTTATTTTCGACATTTACCACGTAGAAATAATCGCTTATAAGTGTTTCGGGGGAAAAGGAGCATGCATCTATGGGGTTCACTAATTATCGGGTATCGAATGCAAAAATTTAAACCACTTCCTTTTTGCCTTTGTTGCCCATATTTTCATTCATGCCGGTATAATACAACGGTAAAGAGCTAACCGAATATGAACGAGTTTTCTGATTAGCTACCAATCACTTTGTCAACTAACACTCGCTAACGCTCACACTTTAAACTAACTTTTTAATTCACGCTGTTCATCTGCATACGGTGAAAGACGATAATCAAATACAACTCTTCAAAAATTTTGGTGTAGTTCTATACTTCCCGAAATCTTTGTGATTCCAAATGCCGTGAAATGGCGAAGATAATTTTCAGACTTTAGAAAATGTAGTTTAAGCACGCCGTGTGTCAACAACATTGCATGGGAAGAAAGAACAAGTTCAAAACACTATTCTTCGTAAATTTTGTAAAAGTCCTAAGCTAAACTTTTCGAAATACAGTATTAGCTTTCAATGAAACAAGTTTTACACAACTTTTGCTCCGTCGCTGGGCTCAGGTTGGCGTTAATTAGCAGTGATCAATGCTCCAATCTCATTGGTTCCTTGTACACAGATAAAGGAATGTATCGCTCCGAAGAGCTCGCCGTAGAGTAGACGTTGTTGGGGAGGAATTTAGCGTACGACCCTATAACGAATTACATCTGCAACCGAAGCTAAGAAGAGTCGAGAAGTAGCAAAGGTTTTGTAACGATCGAGGGTTCCAACATTAATGTATGGCTATATATAATCTCTTTTCAGTTCAATATCCGTGTGTACTTTAACTGTTGTTGTTAAACTGTTGTTGTCCTTAAACGTAGACTAGAAAGAAGAATTTAAATAGTCTTTAATTTAAGCCAGCATTACCTTGAAAAAAGAACAACCAACCAATGACAAAACGGTCAATAAAATCTTGAAATACATTTTCCAATTATCTGAACACGAAGAAAAAGTGTTAAAATATACGCTAACATTGAAAAGTCATATATATGTGGCACGCCAATTAACAAATAACAAATAAAAAATAACACAACACATGCCGCAGCATATATTAGCAAACACAACTGCTAAATGACAAAGCTTGACGAAATGCTGCGAAATAACACGGACACCTGACCACATGCATGCAAACTACAGTAACTGTTCGGTCTTAAGAGTTTACATTGTCTGCACACAACATTAGTAAGTTTGCATTCATAATATTTCATGACATTATGTGTACAAAATAGTACCAAACACGAAATAACTACACAATTCGCATGTACAAGGAAAATTCGAAATAAAATAAGTGGCACTGAGTCACAAAAAACAGCTAAAGGTTTATCAAATATATATACTGTAAGTAAATTAGGGCGATAATGGCATAACTCTCGATCGAGAAATGGCTCTCGCTCTTCCAAAACCTTACACTGGCTATTTTTAATACTTTTGCATATACTCATGGAGCAAAAATTTGGGTTGATATGCCAGAGAATGTAAGATGTAATAGAAATCTAAATAGTTTTAAACGATATTTGCAATCATCGCTTCATCACTTGGACTATTTCATCGTAAATAGACTTGCACATATACATAAATGTATATACATTCGGCTTTCTTGCATTAAGCATGCAGATTTCTTTTTAACTGAAGTTTCTAATCTCTCTTCCTATCTATGTTATTACCTGTATCAAAGTATCTTGCAGATGTCTTCGTCTTCGCAGCTTGGCTGTTTATGAAGCCCAAACACAACAACGCAAAGATTTATGTCAACATCAGATCAGTAATGACAATGAAAACCCGACTGAAATCTTTCATTTTAGTTGCGGAAGTCAAAAGCTTCAGCTCGGCCTTATTCAGCTATTGTTCTTCGTTTCAGCTGCATGTACTTGGGAAAGTAAACAAATGTGGTAGCAGTTTGGTGCCTGATCTTTTTAATGGCTGCAAAATTTCCATAAGCTATCGGAAATAATTTCCTTCTTTTTCCTTTGAGATACTGATATGAACAAGAATATTGTACGGAGTTAGGTGAGCCAAATACGTTCCTAGGACTACATTTCTATAACCGGCAATTTGAACAAACTCTTTAAGGTTACATCATATGATAGAATCTTATTTCACCAAAATACTCACCACGCGCTCAATTTTTGAGTTTTGTCTCTCATGTTTGGCAAGCACAATGATAAATCACTGCAGAAGCTAAAAATTTACCAAAAATTCGACACATTTAAAAACTGCAGTTGCTACCAGGTGCTTTTTAAAGAATATAGCCCTTTTCGCCAGTAGATATCGGCGGTTCTGGTTTCACTCAGAAGCTTCCAAAACATCATATTTCTCATCTCAAATGATCGAAGAACAAAACCGTGTACGCATTTTTTGACAGGTATTGTATTTACTTTGATATTAAACGTGCAAGTTGACTCATCTCGATTTGGTAAAAACGATAGAAGACATGCATATTATTGGAAAATATTGAACTAAATCTAAAATGCGAACCCCGTTTTATTCCTTGACTGTTGCTCAACATTGTGGCAAAGTTTGGAAAGAATTGGATAAAACGGAAGCCGCCGATATCTATTTTAGTAGAGGGAATTAGCGAAATTTTCTTTCTCTGTAAAAGAGGATAAAAGATTTGGTGGAGTTTTGCCCTTTTCTGTCATTTCCTCCGCCCACACTTATAATCTTCTTATCATCTTGGACCGTAAACCAATCAGACACAACTCTACCTTAGTGTGTCTTGGCGATGTTTTCTCCCCGATCAAATGGTGAGAGAAACCTGATAGGAACGCTTCTTTACATCATGCTGGCAAAACGCAAAATGTAAAGAAGGCTAGCGCGGTTATCTTCGAGAAAAGATTTCTTGCTTCTTGCAGCTTTTCGTTACATGTAAATTGAAGCGATACCGTGTTTTTTAAATAAAGATGATGATGATTATGTTGTTCCAACTTCGCAGCGAAATCCTTTCGGTTAACGCACATTCTCATTTACCGACTAGAGCAAAATATACTTTGTTTTCCCTCTGTGCCTTTGATTTCAAAGGCATGGCGCCCGCGGACTCACGGGTCGAGAAAGACCAGTAATATACTTCTTTCGGAATTTCATTGTGTTGTTCAGATAAACGATGTCTTCAAAACAACAAACCGCGACAAGATATTCAAAGATATTCGATACCCGCGAAGATTTCACACGACGCGTAAACTAATAATTCGCTATCAATCAAACTTTCGCGCCAAGAAATTCAGTAGTCGTAAGATTTTTGGCTATATCTTGGCCGCTTTTTAATATTTTCGAAAAAAATTACGGCAATCGAGAGATTTGCAGTATGATGAAATCAGTCTTTTATCATATAATGTAAGATTAAATGTACACGTTCGTTTGTATCATTATTTTACTCTTGTCTTTCCCAGCGGCATATTAACTCAATTGGCTTTCTCTGATTACTCGTGCTACTATGGTGGCCGAGTCTAGGTTTCGGCTCCGTTTGTTATTTTTTTTATTTTCTTCGCCACACAAAATTGCAAAATTGCGCAATACCTCCCATATACGGAGCCTACACTTCGAGTGTTCGATCACTGTTCGGAAATTAATCGACAGTCATGTTCCTTCGTTCCTATATTCTGTGACTGTATCATGAACATTACTGATCAACCATATATGCAACTTACTTGGAAAACCTACCAACAATTTCGTCGAAGGCAAAGCTGGCCGAAGCTGTATGTTGCATCCAAGTGGCAACCACTGCCCTACATATAATGGACCGCGCACGTCACTGGGAGAATTGAAGCCAGCGGCCGCCATCTTACGGTGCTAAAATATTCGAATAAAATATTTCGGTTGAAAGACTACAATGCAAGGCAACTAAATATATCTTAAGTTTTTTCGTTCGTTCGTTTGTTCGTTCGTTCGTTCGTTCGTTCGTTCGTTCGTTCGTTCGTTCGTTCGTTCGT
The DNA here is from genome assembly GCA_964035015.1 of Corallium rubrum. Classification (NCBI taxonomy): domain Eukaryota; kingdom Metazoa; phylum Cnidaria; class Anthozoa; order Scleralcyonacea; family Coralliidae; genus Corallium; species Corallium rubrum. The sequence goes on along the minus strand of CAXIUP010000031.1, from coordinate 433,924 downwards.
TCGTTCGTTCGTTCGTTCGTTCGTTCGTTCGTTCGTTCGTTCGTTCGTTCGTTCGTTCGTTCGTTCGTTCGTTCGTTCGTTCGTTCGTTCGTTCGTTCGTTCGTTGCTATTTAATACTTTAACTGGAAATTTAAACTTTGGCGTAGTCTAATCTACTTCAGTTAATCAGTGTAAAACTCAACTTTCAAAATTATCTACATCCCGACCTGTAATATACTCTCTTCTAAACCCTACTGCTACTGACCTTAATCATTAAGATGTATTGTATTTGTTTACATGATTATCATAGGCGTAGCGTTTTGTTTTCGTCTAGGGGGGGCTGAAGTGCTGAACAGGGCCGTTCTAAGAATTTTCTCGTAGGGGGCGTTGAAAAAAAGGGACTCTTCTATGGGGTTCCTGGGGCATGCCCGCTCGGAAATGCCATTTCCTGCATTCTGAGGGGTGATTTTTAAGAACATTGAAGGTCATGAAATGTCATAAAAACTAGTTAAAATACAACACATTTCAACAATTTTTCGATGTTGTGTTTACTGGGTTGACTTATCACTCACTGCATATGTATGCTTTGGCTGACAGAAATGAGGCTGTAGCAGTTACTTTAGCCTAACGAGTAACCTATAATTTGTGAATGGTGATTGGTGAGTCAGTTGAGATTTCTCCGGGGGCTAAAGCCCCTCAAACCTCCCCCCCCCCCCCCCTCCCCCATACTCTACGCCTATGATGATTATCCTGAATTGTCAAATGGTCTAGAATTCCAGGTAATCCTGAATATTAAAGAAAATGAAACCCAACCCTGACCCCCACCTCTAAAGCTGACCCTAAACTTAAAGACAACCCCCGGTAACCCTAAATCTAAATCTAACCACAACCCCACATGGAGAAATTTCCGTCTCTCAGACCCTGACTACAACACCCCTACTGTTTTTTTTTTTTTATATGCTTTTTAGTTTAACATCCTGCATGTGGGACAGAGAAGTCCCCTAGGCATCAGGATTATCATGAATTCTAGACACTTTAATTTTCTAGACAATTCATATTTTCGATCATTTAACCCCACGCTTACAAGAGCTTCTATACGAGGCGAAGAAGTATCAGAAGGTGAACCACTTCAAGTTTTGTTGGGCGAATAAGAGATCTATTTACTTACGCAAGTCCGAGACTGACGAAGTCATTAAGCTGAATAATCTACAAGATCTTACAGACCTATAGGAAGACGTGTAAAGTATATCACAAGCTAAGTACAGTGTACATAATTATTATGGCTTTAAATAACTTACTCCCTGAATCAGTTCTCCCCTTTAATCATTTAGATGATATATCGTTCAATGCTGCTATGTATGAATTATCACACGGGACTTTAAATTATGACATTAGCCACCTAGAAACTTTATTATTTAATCCCATTGAATATCCGCTATCTCACAACTCTTTGTCGACTAGCCTAGATCCTGATTTGAATTTTTCATTTTCTCCACCCACCAGTAACTATACGAGGTTGAAGATGAAATTAATCTTCTCGCCTGTACAAAACAATACGATTTCTGTGTGCTGCACCTTAATAGTCGTAGCCTGCTTGGTAATTTCGATAAATTTAAAGCCTTGATTGCGAGTCTACACAAATCATTTTCCGTCATCGGAGTTTCTGAAACCTGGCTAAATGATGAAACATGTGGTCTAGTGGATATTCCTGGCTATAATTTCATTTCCAACCATCGTACATGTAAAAGTGGTGGTGGAACAGGTCTCTATTTACAAAACCATTTTCAATATAAATTACTTCAAGACTGCAGCGTTTCTAATTCTGATGCAATTGAGTCTCTGTTTGTTGAAATTTTTAACCCACATGGGAAAAATATTATTGTAGGAACCGTGTACCGACCACCAAATCAAAATCTTACTGTTTTTATGGACGAATTTAATAGAATACTCTCAACCGTTTCGAAAGCAAACAAGCACTGCTATTTAATGGGCGATTTTAACATTGATCTACTTCATTATAATCAACATGTAGGCCTATCTACACAGGAGTTTGTTGACTCTCTGTTTTCTCATATGCTTATTCCACTCATTATGAGACCCACTCGTATAACTGCTCATTCTGTCACTTTAATTGATAATATATTTACAAATTGCTTTTCGGAAAACATACACAGTGGAATTATTCTCAATGATATCTCTGATCATTTACCAGTTTTTGCATTCCTCAAAAATGAGCCTGCTCCGCGTAAAAAACAAATGAAAAAATGCACGCGTGACTTCAGTGAAAGAAATCTTATTAAATTCCGGTCTTGCCTCTCGCAGGTAAACTGGCCAAATGTCCTAATCGACCAAGATCCCAATGCTCTCTTTAACGCTTTTGTAACTGAATATCATAGACATTTTGAAGACTGCTTCCCTTTTAAAACAATTAAACAGAAAACCCTAAAGAAATTAAAGACACCATGGATAAGCAAAGGTTTATTAGCTTCCATCGGAAAAAAGAATAGGTTATACAAAAAATTCGTCAGAAATCCGACCTTGGCTCGTGAATCACAATACAAAGTATGTAAAAATAAATTGAACCACTTAATTAGAATTACTAAGCGAACCTATTATGATGATAAATTTTGAACAAGCCAAAAATGATTTGAAAGAAACATGGAAGCTAATAAACGAAATTATCAACAATAAGAAGAATAAGCAATATCTACCATCATCCTTCAAATTGAATGGCAGAACAATCTCCGATCCTATCGAAATTGCCAATGGATTTTGCAAATATTTTACAAACATTGGCCCAACATTAGCGAGTAAAATCCCGTCAACAACCTCTTCTTTTCGAAACTTTTTAGGACCTACAGTCAATAAAACAATATTCCTTAAACCAACCACAATAATAGAATTAGAAGAAATTTGTATGTCCTGTAAGTCTGGAAAAGCTCCTGGTTATGATAATATTCCCATAGATCTCATTAAAAATTCCTTTGAGTTTATCTCTGAGCCACTCATGCATATGATTAATTTGTCTCTTGAGAAAGGAATCTTCCCGCCGGACAAGTTGAAAACGGCTAAGGTAATTCCCATATTCAAAGCAGACGATCCAGAGTTTTTCACAAATTACAGACCCATTTCTCTCTTGTCAAATTTTTCGAAATTATTTGAAAGGGTCATGCATAACCGATTAATTGATTTCACTGATAAACTTGAACTCTTGTACTGCTATCAGTTTGGTTTTCGTAAAAAATATTCAACTAATCTTGCGCTTATCCATTTGATAAACAGAATTGCATCTTCTATTGACCAAAACAAAATCACAGCTGGTGTCTTTTTAGATCTGTCTAAAGCGTTCGATACCCTTGAACATGAAATATTATTTAATAAGCTTGAGCATTATGGCATTCGTGGAGTGGCGTTACAATGGATTAAGAGTTATTTTGAAAACCGTAAACAATTTGTCCAATATAATAATGTTTCTTCATCTCAACAAATTATCAGATGCGGAGTACCTCAGGGCTCTATACTCGGACCACTTTTATTTATCTTTTACATTAATGACCCACCGAATGCCCTTAGTGTAACTGAACCACTATTATTCGCCGATGACACTAGTATTTACTATTCTCACTCAGACGCTACTCAAGTAGCCAGTGTCCTAAATGATGAATTACGGAAGGTTGACTCCTGGATGAAAGCTAACAAGCTTTCAGTAAATGTTAAGAAAACAAGTTATATCACTTTCAAATCTAAACAAAGGAAACTTCATGGTAATATATCCCTGCTGTTTGACGGGAAAAGAATAGATCAAAAGACAACAGTTAAATTCTTAGGAGTATTTCTGGATGAAAACCTTTCCTGGAAACCTCATATTAACCATGTCTGTAAAAAGATTTCAAAATCCATAGGCATAATTTATAGATCTCGCTTTTGCTTATCTACAAGAACTAAGATATCCTTATATTATACTCTAATTTACCCATATCTTACTTATTGTAATACTGTTTGGTCCTCCACTTACGTAACCAACTTAAAACGATTATTCTTGTTACAAAAGCATGCTGTTCGAGCATTGGCTAATGCTGATTTTCGTGCGCATACTGCTCCACTATTTCATCAATTTAAAATACTTGATATTTACCAAATAAATACTTCTAATATTGCTAAATTCATGTTCTCCTACCACCATCGCTTACTTCCGTTACCATTTCTTGATATATTTACCAGCAGTCAACAAGTCCATGATCATAATACTAGAAATGCAAACTTTTACCGATCTCATGCATGTAGAACAAATATCAAACAGTTCACTATCCTATTTAGAGGCCCAAAAACATGGAATTCTCTACCTGTCGGTATTACTAATTCAGAGACTTTAAGTTGCTTCAGAAATAGAATGCTAATTTTTTTACTTCAATCCCAATAATCACCTATTAAATTAAATGAGTGAGTATGTGTATACATATACATGTGTATATATGCATGCATGTATAAATGTACATGTATATACGTACGTACATATACTCTTTATCATGAGGAGACCTCCAATTAATAAGCCTGATGGTTTCAGGAGGCCTCCTCGCCAGCTATAAAAAAAAATTGTATTGTATACTTATATTGTACATATTATGGCAAGCTAATTAATAATAGTCCTGCACCACATTCAGCCCACTCCCACCTCTTCGCTCGTGCATTATAGAGACCTCTGCACTTTCTAGTAGCCCGAGTGCACACCTGACCCAGGTGTCTTGTTATTATTAAAATAAAGCCTTTCAGAATCACTTACAATGCAAATTCCTCCAATATTCTCGTTTATTTGATCCAATAGTCATGCCTTTTCGCATAGAATTTTGCCATTTATTTTTGCATCACTTTCTCGAGATCTCCTGCATGCATATGTTACCACAAAGCTCAATCGTATACATTCATTTCATTTACTGATTTATTAATTTCAAATTCAATTCAGTTCTTAAAATTTCGAGTTTGTTTCTCTCTACACGCCTGGTCATGCAGGGAGGCTATGAATAAGCAGAACTTAAATCTATAACTTAAAATCTAAAATGAGCAGATTACACAGAGGGAATAATATAAGGACTGGCGTCGCACTATAGACAAATATAATTCAGACGAATTTAATTGTTTGAACTTTATTCGACGAAATTGCGAGGTATAACTCGATTAAATTCGACAATTCGTCTGGGCAATTAAATTCGTCTGAGTCAGACGGATAATGCGACGATAATGTCTGTTCGAGTTCCAGTGGCGAAGGCATATTAAAGGCGCACTGGCAGTCGCTATACGACAACACATTTATGGTACACATGTCAGACCACGAACCGTAGCTAAGCAATGTTGACGTAACCCTGGTGAACTATTGGCGGATAATTGCTCGATGAATCGTGGTCGTCATCACTGTACATACAACATTGTACGGGGGGCATGGGGAGTGACGCGTGTCTACAACAGTATTCGTTTCAACATATTTGTCAATGATTGTAGGTGTTGATTTTACGGAGGGAGGAAAACCAGAGAACCCGGCGAAAAACCCTAGAAGCACAGAAGCGACCAAGTAAAGTCTACTCACATGACTCACATGAGCCCCGAGTAACCGGGCTTAACTTTTGGTGAGGCAGCACCTTTATAGCACACGCAACCTGTGCTTTTCTTTCCGTATCATGCCGCATGCTCATGCATGTTCACGGCGTCAGTGAGACTGGTAGGAAAGTTACTTCTTCTGACATCCAAGGTGTTCACTCATAGAAATTTCGAGCTCAGAACACTTTGTTAACTGATCAGGGTCGGATCTAGCCTAAAATCTGACCATGACTCAAGTGGGGAGTCCACAATCTAGGGGGGTCTGGGGGCATGTTCCCAGGAAAATGTTGAAAATTAGAGCGGTGAAAACGCATTTCCTGTATTTTGAGAGTGATCTCGAGTCATATTGTAGGATCGTTTTTTACATGTTTTTCACCGAGATCTTTGTATAAATTTTACTCAAATCAAAATTTATCTTTTCTCTTTCAAGCCAAGATCTTCTAATACTCAACAAGACGCTGCTCAGGCGTTCACACGGGCTGCTGATTTATGAAAGCTTCGTGTAGCCTGTGAGTACTCTTGCAAGACTGCATGACAATGCCAATGCATGATTGCATACATTCTCACAAATAGAATCTACGGTCTTATATGAACTGCTGCGGTGCTGGAAGCGCCGAAGGTTTGCTAATTAGTATAAATGTAAACAAGGCCATTTTTCTGAAAATTAAACAACGGTCTAATATATTTAGTAGACAAAACCTATAGTGTCGGATTCGGCAGATTCAAGCGATCATGTTGATATAGAATTTATTTAAGTTCGGACAAACAGAAAATATTTAAACATGTTTTAAAACACACGTTTCCAAGTGTAATACGACACGCAATATCTAGACAGATGTTCAACATATTGATATCTTACTTGGTAGTTGCTCTATTCGGTGCTCATTATTATACTTGCATTTTGTAGTTGTCGGACTATAAAGCAGCAAGGCCAGGACCAACCTGTTTTGAAATAGCTCGTCATCTTTTACGTACTAGGTCTACTGTGATTGCCGGCGTGTGCAGTTGTAAACATTGTAAAGCCTTTGTAAGCATGTTTATGATGAATTGAAGAACTCGGTCACTTGCAAACCTATTCAAACAAGTAAACAACTGAGAAACAGTGAAATGTCTTGTGAATATTCAGAAACATCGATAAAATTGCAATAAAAACTTCGTTCAAAAGAGACAACCACTGATCGATCATCTGGAGATGGAAGGGGAACTGGATAGGAAACTTACGAAACCGGAAACGATGTTTGCACAACTTGCTATGGTAATTATACACTTTTAAGCCGCTAATGCACTAACAAGTGATCCCACATGGCCAGGATTAACCATTGCTGAAACAAACAAAGATGTCAGAGTAGTCGGACTGTTAACGAATCAAGGTGTATTAAAAATAATCGGAAATTTTAAACTGAAGGAGTGAAGGACGTCAGAGAACAGACATGTTTAATTATTGCGAAACCGAGGTTTCGCCGAGTTGTCTCCACATAGATAATGGAAGGGGAACTGGATAAGAAACTTACGAAACCGGAAACGATGTTTGCACAACTTGCTATGGTAATTATACACTTATAAGGGGCTAATGCACCTAATGGGGGTGGTCACATGCATGGCTAAAATCAGACAATACTGACTTAAGTGATAGTACACTATTGTTTAAAGACGACTGCTGTGTAGTGTGCCAAGTAATGTCGTGGAAAAATTCAAAGACATCGATGAAATGGCAAGAAAAGCTTCGTTCAAGAGACAACTCGCCATGATATCGCCATCGCGCGGCCGGGAGACTAATGATCACGAGCACCTAAAAAAAATAATAACTGAGCCCCAGACTCGGCTACCACAGGTAGCCCGAGTAATAATATGCTTAGGAGTAATTGATTCCAACATGAATCGTATGTTTAACGAGTTTTGTGTGACATATAAACTACCAGTCAAGCAGCTAGGTATCCTTTGACCATTATTTAGAATTCTATTAAGTATTCTGTCTAATGCCAGCCAATTTTTTACTTTCAAGAATAATAAAAGCGACCCTGCTAGTGTAATATTAATATTAACAATAAAAAAAAATTATATGTAGCAGCTCGGTCAGGAAATGGAGTCCCTTAATTACGTTTTATACTGTCTTTCCCTCGATGAAGCGAGAATAAAGACAATCGAGTTGATGAGAACCAGAAGATGTAAACCGATTTAGTAAATAGACTCGTAAATATCGTCGCTCTACAGTCTGTCAAACGATTAAGAGAGTGTTAAATCACGCGACTGATAAGTTAAGACAATCTGGAGTTGATGAGAGCCAGAAGATGTAAACTGAATTAATAAATAGACTCGTAAATAGACTCGTCGCGCTCTATACAGTCTGTCAAAGGATTAAGAGGGTGTTAATCACGCGACTGACAAATCTCCAAGTCTTGCAAAGAGACCTATAGCCAGGATTTTGAGAGAGGGTGTCCAATTTCCGTGGTGGATGATAATCCCCCCAACTGCCAACTCCCGAAAATGTCCAGAAATCAGTAAAAGTCTGAAGGCCACAGCGAGACGAAGATCCCACAAACTTTAGTACAGCGGTATTAATAAAGAAGTTACTTCATGTCAGCGTCTGTGTAGCGCGCTTCTCGACTTTGCGAGTTTATGTCGTCGTGCATTAAATTGCAACGACTCTTGATTTAGCGATTCTGATAAGCCACTTTTCGTAAAAATCTATATCTTAGGCAAATCATTGAGAGTAAGTAAGCTCCTTTAGTTTTTATATTTTGGGCGTCCAAAGCCGTCTTGGACACCCATATATATATATATATATATATATATATATATATATATATATATATATATATATATATATATATATATAATTTATTAACTTTTAATGCTGAGTCGCTACTCAGAGTTTCACGCTTACGCGATCTTCAGGCAACTAACAGATTACAAGGTCTGCTATATATTATATTACATTGGTTAATTACGTCATTAGATTAGTTGGTGTTTCGTCACATGTCTGCACTTCGTAAAGAATTCAGTTCGTTTATTTAAAAAGTGTTTATTTCTTGCTTTCATCAACAAGAGTTTTTCTTCTAAGCACAAATTGCATCGTTTTTGACCGACTTTGTACGCCGCAACATGCTTGACAATGGACCACTTGATCTCGTATTCACGATTTCTCTCCTTAAGCATCCAAATGTACTTGGATAGCTCAGTGTCATAGGCATATTTAGCGTGTCGAAAAGATTTCATGTGATTGCGGTATCTTTCCTTGAAGGTATTAGCCGTTATTCCGAGGTATTTCTTTATCTCTCTGTTGTCGCTCGTCGTAACTTCAGCCTGGTAGACCACGCTCTTTGCTAAACAATTTCCAGGGATTGGACACTCGGTTGGTCGTTGGCAGTTGCATGTGCGTGATTCGTTGTTCATGTTTGTGCGTATTGTGGCGTTTTTTGTCAGTGTGCGGTTGTTGTGTTTGCGAATGAAGCTTTCCATGTTTTCTGTGCAGCTGTAGCTAATGCGTATTGTGTGACGGTTGAATAGTGTGTGTAGTTTGTGTGATGGTGGAAAGTGTTTGTCAATGAGTTGTAAGAATTCTCGTGCTACGTTTGTCCTGACGTTTTTGCTGTAAGGCGGGTTATACCATATCACGTTGCGTCGTCTGTTTCGTCTGTGTGAGTTATTTCTGTTCTCGTTTGTTTCGTCGGTTGGTTCGTATGTTAGGTTTGTGTCGAAGTTGCTTTGTTTAAAGGCGTCATTGTATAGTGGTGCAGCTGTGTTAAACGTTTCCTGGTCGCATGATAGTTTGTTGATTCGTTTGTTAATCGATGCTGGTAGTTGTCGGATGATACATGGTGGGTGGTTTGATAGACGGTTGATGTAAAGTGGTTCGTCATTAGGTTTTCGGTAAGGTTTGTAAGTGCCGTTTGTTAGGTCAAAAGTTACGTCGAGAAAGTTCACGGTCTTCTGGTTAGCTGTCGCAGTTATCTTTAGGCCAAGGGTTTCGAAAAAGCTCGTTATATCCTTCCTTGCTTTGTCGGCCAATCTCCCTGATGTAGTATTAAGCGCAGCCAGGCCGTCGTCTCGGTACAGACCAAGATTCATCCCAAATCGTTTCTTCAGCGAGTCTAGAACAAATAGCCCGACCAGTTCGCATATTTCAGCTCCGTCGTAGCTGCCCATTGTAACGTCGAATGTAGTTGCGTTGTTTGTTTTCGTCCAAGCTTGTCCGTTGTGAAATAGGAGTGATTTCCGTGCGTGTTTTATTATTCTGATGTCGTTGTCAGAAATTGGAGTGTATTGCTTGCCCCAAGCGATCGCTCTGTCAAGTAAATCTTCTGTGATCGACGGGTAGAAATCAACTATGTCAAAAGAGAGAAATGTGTGTCTGTTTTTATTTTCTAAGTCGGTGAACCAAGCGATTGTTTCGTCGGAATTTTGCCACTGGTTTGCGCGCGTCTGGTTTCGGATTTCCGTGTTAATTTTGTCGAGTATGGTTTTACTCACTTTACCGAGGTCACTTTTAGCGGGATTTATCAGACGACACTTTGTATTGAAACACCAACTAATCTAATGACGTAATTAACCAATGTAATATAATATATAGTAGACCTTGTAATCTGTTAGTTGCCTGAAGATCGCGTAAGCGTGAAACTCTAAGTAGCGACTCAGCATTAAAAGTTAATAAATTATACTTCGCTCTGCCTATTAATGGTATTGAGCGCTCTTATACCTTACGCCAACCTAGTGATCTTTATGTTACACACTATTTTTGGTATATATATATATCGGTACTTTTGAAGGTAGAGCAAGATAGATTTTATTTAAAAAATGAACGTTGCTTTTCACGCGTTAAGCGATCATCAGGCAACTGAAAAAGTTCCACTATAACTTCTTCGCGCGTGCGGAGATGTCACGTGTGCCGCGATCTCACGCGTGCCACCCAAGATAAACAGAAGTTATAATGAAACTTTCTCAGTTGCCTGATGATCGCTTAACGCGAGAAACTCGGAGTAGCAACGTTCATTTTTTAAATAATATATATATATATATATATATATATATATATATATATATATGTGTGTGTGTGTGTGTGTGTGTGTGTGTGTGTGTGTGTGTGTGTGTGTGTGTGTGTGTGTGTGTGTGTGTGTGATGTTTACAACACGAGCGGTCGTGTTGTATTGAATATACAATCACGAGCCGAAAAAAAATTTGTCAAATGAATAAATAGTAAAAATCCCTTTGGGATATTGAGATGCTAATTAGTTACAAGCACTAGTGGTTGTATCAGAACTCAGAAGAGTATACATCCACTAGTGGTTGTAACTAATTAGCTTCATTGGTTTTAGTTTGTATGGGGTTTACAAGGGTATACATGTGACGTAATTTCTGAAATTGGATTGGCTGCAAAACTCATGAATTGGTAATGAATTTCACAAATATATTTATATATATATATATAACAATTAGACGACGAGACCGAGTTTTCTATGAGCTGATAGTATATACTATCTGGTCGTAGAAAACGAGGGCGAGTTGCCTAATTGTTTTAGAATCAACCATAAACAACTTTTCTTTAACGTAAATAAGTCTTATCAAACATTGTTCCAAATTTTCAGATAGTTTTACCTTTTTGTTTGCAGTAGTCTCCCCATTCAAAATGTAGAGTGGTTCGATGGCACATGCATGATAAACAATCGCTCACAAAAAACGAGATTGTAATTACTTTTCTTTAAATTTGGTGTTGATATACTCCATAGACATAAGCGAATTCATTTTCTTATTCGAAAATGTCAAACTGAACAATTTTCCATTACTTTCAGGCCAATGTTTACAAAATCGAAACAGGACAACATGGCGGCTGGTCATGTATTCTCTAGCTCCGCATGTTTGACAAATTCTTACGGAAATTATGTAAATAAAAGCGATGAAAATGATGGATTATCTTCTGGGACCTACTTACTAGTCGTTAGTGGTAAAATACTTCTTTTGGAAAGGAACTCTAAGCGAATTAAAACATTTTACAGATTGTATTTTGCATCTGACAGGGAAATGGTCGTCACCGGGTGGCGAAGCGAAATCATTTTCAAATGAGGGGTGTGTTTTTAAATGGCATGGACCGACAAGAAAGAAGATCACGATAACAAAATAAGTTAATGAATGCCCTCCAGAAACATGCACACAAAGAAAATGAAGCGAGTGACAACAACATTGTTGAGACATCCCGTCCTTCGCCAACATATGACAAGAGTGAAAATCATGAACTCGACAAGACCCGAAATGCCACTCAAGTTCGAAATGATGCACGCTCGCCTTAGTCAACTTGAAGAAAAACAACAGAATGATGAGAAGAATGCCTTATCGCGAACGTCGGAATTAGAAGTTATGATTCAAGCTTTATTAATCGATAACACTAGAAAATGGCTGACGAACGTGAAACCCAAAACATCACTTTAGAACAAATACCCCAGGACAATATGGCTATGAAAGCAAATTCTAGAGGTCAAACAACACGAGTGGATCGAAGTTGAGGTTAAAAATGATAACTGCAGTTGGTTCAGCACTAAAGATTTCAAACCGTTTTTGTGCACTTCATGTCGAAGACAGCTCGCAAGACAACCAATCCGCTCTTTATCAAGACTGTTCATGTTCAAATAAGCACTTGAACGATTTTACCACCCAAGAAAAGAATTACCGCTCAAATCATAAGACAAATTTTGAACGGAAAAGTCAAGATCACCAAGGAAAGCAAACACGTAAAATGAACGGCAAAACGAATCAGAAATCAAAAGATATGGCTAAAGTATTGGTAATTGGTGACTCAATGGTGAAAAACATTGAGAACTCTAAAGTTTCAAAGACTGCCAAAGGTACAAGCAACTGTTAATGAGCTCAGAGAAAAGTTTAAAGAAGATTTGTATGAAGCTGATGATGACAGTTATCAAACCATCATACTTCATGTGGGCACTAACGATTTGGCCAATGAAGAACCAGAAGTTGTTGCAGCAAAGATGGAAGAATTGATCAAAGAAGCCAAAACTGATGCTGAAAATGTTGGAGTTTCAAGTGTTGTGAAAAGGTATGATGGCCGGGGTACCCCCCAGTAGCATAACAACCTTTACTAATTTTCTGCATGATTTATGTTTGAAATACCAACTAACATTCATTGAGAACTTGCAGTAACATTAACAAATCTCTATTAAATCGATCTAATTTGCACCTAAACCGAAATGGAGATAGGGCTTTAGGTAAAGCATTCTGTGGCTACCTAAGGACCCTTCGAATTAACTTGTCTTCTACTAATGTAAATACTAAGGATCCTATACACACTGATAATTTTTTATGGTTACCTCCAAGACCGTCCAATCAAAAGAGGGACTGGATGAGGTATCTGGAATATGTATCCCGCATGACGAAATTGTAAATAGTTATTCTAAATTTTCCAAAACAAACGGGAGTAGCGATTTTTGCAACAAGCTAAATTCTATTCTAAATCAAAGAGGTTTCAAAATGGCTTTTCTAAATATTGTTAGCTTACCAAAACGATTTGATCGATGTAATTGCCTTTAGTGAAACCAGGCTTGATTCAATTACAACCAATAGCATGGTTCACATCGATGGTTATGATATTGTTAGAAAAGATAGATCAAGGAAAGGGGGTGGTGTTTGTATTTACCTGCGTAGCTCCATTAATTACCACATCAGGCATGATCTTGTGCCATCTGAATTAGAGGCTGTATCCATAGAAATTATTAAACCGCAGTCAGCCTTTTTTGTTATTACAGTGTATAGACCCCCTGGGGCCTCACCTGATTTTTTTTACCCATCTCGAAAGCTTAATTCAAGCTACTGATGATGAAAACAAAGAAGTAATTCTTCTTGGTGGTCTAAATTGTGACTTACTAAAGGCAAATTCTGACCAGTCAACTAAGTCATTGAAATCACTATATGAAATGTATCAAGTATCACAATTGATTGGTGAAGCTACGCGAATAACTATGACAACTGCTAGTCTTCTTGATCATTTTGTTACCAGTAAACCAGAAACAAATTTCTAACTCTGGTGTTATCCACACAGGTATTAGTGATCACAGCCTGATATTTGCAATTAGAAAAATTAACGTCGCTGAGAAACAAAAGGAAAAATATTACTGAGATTAGAAACATGATGAATTTCAACGAACAACAATTTCTTGTTGACCTTGGAAATATACCCAGGGAATATGTTTACTTCTTTGCTGATAATCCCAATAGTATGTGGGACATTTGGAAGCAATTATGTTTTGAAGTTCTTGACAATCATGCACCACTCCAATGCAAGAAGATAAAATCAAATAGAGTCCCATGGATAATAAGTAATATCAAAATAAACCCAAGGGATAAATTAAATAGAAAATCCATTATTACGAACCTTGAAACCAACTGGCAAAATTATAAAAAGGCCAGAAACAAAACAAACATAGAATTAAGGCGTGCTAAGATTATTACTCCAGTAAGATTGCTAATCAAAAACACAATCCAAAGCAGGCTTGGAAAACAATAAATACTTTATTAGGTCGTAAGAATAAACCTACAAAGGTGAATGAGCTAAATGTGTGTGAGACGATTTTAGAAAGCCCTGAGGAAATTGCTGAGGGCTTTAATTATCTCTTCTCAAACATTGGACCAAATTTGGCCAGTGAAATTGGTACTTCGGTTTGCAATTTTGTACACTACATTAAAACTACCAAATCTGAGTTTACTACTTTTAAGGCTGTAACTGTAGATAACACTTATTGTGTCCTATGTATCTTACCGTATTCCAAAGCTACTAGTATAGATAGCATCTCTAGTAAAATTATCAAGATATTATCACCTGTAATTTCAAGTTCATTAACTTATATCTTTAATCAAACTATTACCTTATGCTCTTTTCCCAATGAATGGAAAATAGCCAGAGTAACACCACTTTATAAAAATGGCCGTCGAAATTTGCCAGGTAACTACAGACCTATTTCAGTTCTACCTGCTATAAGTAAAATTATGGAACGAATTCTCTATAATCAATTATATAATTACTTGACCGAAAATGAGCTGCTTTCTGAGAATCAGTTTGATTTTCGAAAGTTCCATTCTACTGAAACTGCATTGTTAGATTGTACCAACGGCTGGTACATAAACATGGACAGAAAATTGTTTAATTTAGTAGTATTCGTGAATTTAAAAAAAGCCTTTGATATAGTTGATCACCAAATTCTACTTAAAAAAATTAGAACGGTATGGAATCAAAGGAAAAGCCTTTTCACTATTGAAATCATATCTAACTGACCGAAGCCAAAAATGTCAAGTACTGTAAATGTATTCGTTTCCTCTGAGCACAAGATTAAATGTGGTGTTCCTCAGGGCTCAATCGTAGGGCCATTATTCGTTTTATTATACATAAATGATTTACCAGAATGCTTAAATAAAACGACATCCCAATTATTTGCTGATGATACAAACTTAACAGCCTCCTGCGAGACGATAAATGATGTCGAAGTTACGATAAATTCAGACTTAGAAAACCTCAGGAAATGGTTAATAGCCAACAAACTTAGTCTAAATGTAGCAAAAACTGAATTTACGCTGCTCAGATCAAAACCAATGATAAATAATGTCTCAGACACGCAGATAAACGTCAATTTAGAAGATAAAACAATTAAACAAGTGTTTGAATGCAAGACCCTAGGGGTAACTGTTAACCAACATTTATCTTGGAAAAACAATATTAAAAATGTTTGCAAGAAAATCACATCAGGATTAGGTGCTCTTCGACGTTTAAGAGAATTTGTTGAAAGAGACTCGCTTCTTTCCGTCTACAATGCCATTGTTCAACCGTACTTTAACTATTGTTGTGAAGTATGGAATGTGTTTGGTGAAACGCAGTCAACACGATTACAAGAACTTCATAACGGAGCTGTTCGAATTATAACAGTGAAGTTGATCACAAGATTGCGTTAAGTGCATTAGAATTAATGGCAATCACTTGAAGCGCAAAGAAAAAAAAGCCAAAGCTAAGATCATGTTTAAAATTTTAAGTAATATGGGACCAAAGAGTCTCACAAATCTTTTCACTTTCAAGAAAGAGATGTCAAGTTACAATCTTCGGAACATCTCATCTGCCATTTGTTTGTCACAACCACGTACAAATAGCATGAAAAAGACTTTCATGTTTGATGGGGCATCTATATGGAACTCTTTGCCTAAAGAAATTAGGGAGGGCAAGTCTCCGTCGTACTTTGAACGCAAAGTCGCTACTCATGTCATGAAATAACGTTATGTAAATAAAATATGTGTATTAGTAAGGAGAATCTATAATGACCTGGACTTGCTCCGGGTCTCTCTGTGTCGTCCCAACGTGTGCACGGTCAACGCGGGTTTGGGACGGCACAGAAGGCGACTTGGAGCAGGTCTATTATTACCTTATTACTAAATTCACATTGTTAGTTACTCGAACAGATCTTTACTGTTGTTACCTTATACTATTTTATTTGTCTTTATTTTTGTACACGCCTTCCGTGGAAACCAGTTTTTTTATTGACGTTGTAAGCGTGTTTGAATAAAGTTATCTATTTATCTATCTGGTTTCATCACTCGTATATAAATTTTAGCGGACGCCATGTTTGACCTACTTTCCAGGTTTTGCTCGCAGCGTGAATATGCCGTGGCTTCTGATTGGTCAGAATAGGAGTATTCCAGGTATAAGAAGGTTTATCATTGGATAACGCTACTATGGTCTATCATCAATAGACCACTAGTAGCTCAGCCAATCAGAAAGCCGGATTTGTAATAGACCACTAGTTGGTTTATATATATATATATATATATATATATATATATATATATATATATATATATATATAGTTCAATCTACAGACACGTGTTTCGCTGTACTACAGCTCATCCGTGTAGCGTGGAACAATCTGAATGAATTTCATCAATTACTTATACACATGCGATCGTCGGTGACAACCGCATATGGGACAGCATCGGTGAAGTACATTCAGATAGCGTGAAGTGCGCATGGGCCCAGAGTGCTCAAACTTCCACAAGGGTAGTGAGCGTTGCATTATCGCTAATAGATACCCACGGCAACTTCACAGAGTGCTCAACAACACCGAAGTGAAGGAGCGTACATAGTTCAATCTACAGACACGTGTTTCGCTGTACTACAGCTCATCAGTGTAGCTTGGAACAATCTGAATGAATTTCACCAATTACTTATACACATGCGATCGTCGGTAACAACCGCATGTGGGACAGCATCGGTGAAGTACATTCAGATAGCGTGAAGTGCGCATATATACTACCTATATATATATATATATATATATATATATATATATATATATATATATATATATATATATATATATATATATATATATATATATATATATATATATATATATATATATATATATATATATATCAATCTATCAATCAATCAATCAATCAATCAAAAATTTATTAACCATATTAATAATCAGTACAGCAAGATATGTAATGTTTACAACACGAGCGGCCGTGTTGTATTAAATATACAATCACGAGCCGAAGGCGAGTCATTGTATATTCAATACAACAAGGACGCGAGTGTTGTAAACAACTTGTGAAATGAATGAATAGTAAAAATCCCTTTGGGATATTGAGATGCTAATTAGTTACAAGCACTAGTGGTTGTATCAGAAGAGTATACATCCACTAGTGGTTGTAACTAATTAGCATCATTGGTTTTAGTTTGTATGGGGTTTACAGGGGTATACATGTGACGTAATTTCTGAAATTGGATTGGCTGCAAAACTCATGAATTATTAATGAATTTCACAAAGATAAATATCAGGGATATTATTTTACAAGTAGAATAGAAATAAGTATAAAATTAAGATTTCATTTTGTCTATCAAAATTAATTAATTACATATTATTTTTACATATGTTACAATATTACATTTATTAATCTTATTATTATTTTTCTTTTTTATTAATATTTATAATATAATTTTCCTAATTAATGAATTTTTGAATAAATATGGAAGGAGATTGGCAGAAGAAAACTCGAAAGAGTTTGTGAAATTGCCAATCACCAAAAAACTAATAAAATATGAAGTAAATATACTAGACTAAAAATAATGATCTAAAATGCACTGTTTAGTAGCGCTGTTCGTCATTTCGTTAAAGAAGAAATTTTTAAGCTTTTTCTGAAAGGATTTTAATGTTTTGGATTGGATAATAGTATCATCAAGAGAATTCCAAAATGATATCCCGCTTTGTCTTAGTGTCATTTGTCTAGTTTTGGTTCTTGCTTGAGTGACATGTATTCTGCTGGCAATTCTGGTATTATAATTGTGAATCTTATCGATGCAAACAAAGTATGTTTGAAAGACAGAAGGAAAAGTGGATGGGAAAACTAGGCATTTAAACATGAAAGATCCAGTTTGAAATGTCATTAACAGTCAATAATTTTAGCTTAATAAAGAAAGGCTTTGTATGCTCTCTATATCCAACATTAGCAATTATTCGGATGATGCGCTTTTGTAGTTTCAAGATCTTTTCAAGATTAGTACTATAAGTCTTTGCCCATATTATATTGCAATATTGGATATAGGGCAGAACAAGGGTACAGTACAGTGATCGCCGAGCTGTGGCTGAAATGAGTGATTTTATTTTGTTTATAACCCCAATGGATTTGGACATTTTTAGTGAAATGATATTTATGTGTGGTTTCCAATCGAGGTGTTCATTAATATGAACACCAAGAAATGTTGTTTAACTAACTTGCTCAATAATTTGATTATCAATCTTAATATCAGAGGTTTTTTTGCAGCGTTTATTCATGGCACAGAAAATAACACAATCATTTAGTTTTTTTCAGATTTAAGGAAAGTTTGCTGGATTTAAACCGTGAGGCTATTACATTAAGCTCCTGGTTTATTAACTGTATCAGTTGATTAAGATCAGTACCTGAAGAAAAAAGACTATCTGCAAATAAGATTACATTTAAAAGGGAAGAGCAATTAGAAAGATCATTTATATATATGGGGAATAGCAGAGGTAAAAATATAGAACCCTGAGGAACACCACACGTAACAGTCCTTTGTGAAGACAATGTGTTATCGAATTTAACAAACTGTTTTCTATTAGAAAGGTAATCCGAGAACCAGAGTAATGGTGTTCCTCTTATGCCATAATGATTAAGTTTCTCCGCAATAAGAATACTATGGTTCACAGTGTCAAATGCTTTACTCAAATCAATAAAAACAACTACAGAATACTCTTTTTTATCAATTGAGTCTGAAAGGTTATCAATTAACTCCAATACAGCCATAAAAGTAGAGCGGTTTTTCCTAAAGCCAAACTGATTATCAAATAGAATATTGTATTCGGTGAGGTAATTTATAAGTCTCGCATAAATAATTTTTTCCAAATTTATTTAAAAAATTGGAAGTATTGATATAGGACGACAGTTTGAAAATTTCCTAGTGTCATCGGCCTTAAAAATAGGAATAACTTTAGCAATTTGTTTTTTGATCTGGTACTCTACCTACTTCCATTGATCTATTAAAGATATGGGAGAGGATTGGGGCAAGTGGCTCTGCAGCCATTTTAAATACAGAAGGATTTAGATTGCCAGGACTGGGTGATTTATTTGGATTAAGACCTCTTAATATGATAGAGATTTCATTATCATAAGTAGGGTAGAAAACAAAAGAATTTGGGCATGACCACTTTAAGAATCGAGTAAAGTTGGTTTGAGTAAAAGGAATTTTAGAAGCAAGATTAGAACCAACGTTTACAAAATAGTCATTAAAGTTATTAGCAATTCTTTCATGATTTTTTATATCATTGTTATTGTGTATGAAGGAATTGGGGTAATTGAGTTTTGGTTTATTTTTGTTTAACAGGTCCTTCAAGGTTTTCCATGTAGCTTTAATGATGTCTTTTACGGATTAAAGTTTATTAGTGTAAAAATGTTTTTTGTTATCCTGAGTAAATGGTTCAGTTTATATCGATATGTTTTATACTTTGTTTCAGATTTGGTTGACCTATTTTGCAAAAATTTATTGTAGAGTTTATTTTTAATTCTAATAGATTTAATTAGTCCCTGAGTTAGCCAGGGTTTTCTTGACGGAGTCCAGCCAATCAGAGCGTGCGTAGAGGACACCTTATTTTATAAAACACTATATCAGTTTGTTGCAGGGTTATCCTTTATGCTGCTCACCAAATGAAAGCAAAATTAAAATTACAAAATAGTGTCAATGTTCTAAAATAGAAGGTATTTTAGGGGCTGTTTATATATAAGCCGGGTTAACCTGGTTAACTGGGCTCACGCAATTGATTAGGATCTCACTGCGGTTTTGAAACTTAGCATAAACTAAATGTACAAAGAAGAATTGGTTTAGTTTAGATGTAAACGAATCCTAACGTTGATTAAAATCTATTTTTGTTGCCGAGGAAAGAATTTTGTAACATTTAAATAACATTTTTTTAACTATATCAAGGATTGTGAAAGGACTAAATGAACTAAACTAATCTTATTTATACTGGATAACTCTATCAGTTATATCTAAACTGTTATCATCAGAGCTCATTGGTCCAGTGTTATTACAGGAGGAAGCCGGAGTACCCGGAGGAAAGCTGTGGTGTTTGGTAGAGTTAAACTGGAAACACTCTTCACACATACGGCAAAGGTGAATCAGTTTTTTAATCCGATAACCGCATCGAGCAAGAATCGAACCCAGCTCGCAGAGGTGAAAGGCACTTGCACCAATTGAACTAGTTGAAAATTGTGATGTCACAAATGGCGTATGATTGTTTCACTCAGATGTTCAAGTGAACTTATATTCTTCATATTCTCACATTCAGATAACTGTATGTTGACATTTCAAATGATTTTATTGCCTTACGAACCTGTACTAAAAGCTAGCAGCAGGGGTGCCACCAGGAGTTCCCTGACACAGGGGCTATTAAGGTCCCTGACAGGGGGGCTAGTAGGGGGTCTGGGCATGCACATTCTCCCTCAGAAATCTTTCAAAATTTGAATGTCTAGAATAGCTTTTCCCATCTTTTCAGCATGAAATTATCGCAATAACCAACAAACTACAGCAGTTAGTTTACTTTCAAGGTACATGTATCAGTAAAGAAAAATCTGTTGAACATCTAGTGTGGTCATAAACCACTTTGCCAGCCTCGGTCCCAGGCTCTTCAGTAATAAAAGGCAAGCATAGCGCTCAAACGCGCGGGGGTGCTTGGGGAGGTTGCGGCGTGCGAAGAGCCTGGCACATTATGAATTCAAGATGGCTGACAATGGAAATGACTTTGATCATTTTGATGTAAATATGGATGCAAATGACTTGAATATGGATGAAATCAGTGATGTGTTAAACGAGATTGAAAGGCCTGTCCACGATATGGTTCGCCTGGGGAAGATTCTATGCACAAAAGATGATTGCATTTGCCCAAAGGGCTTTTTTTCACGAGAACGGCATTGTTCATCATTTTCGGATAAAGCACAAGGAAGGCTTTTCAATGTCCGACAGAAAAGAATCACTGCAAATATCCAAGCAACTGCACGCGCAAGAAACACGTGAATGTTTGGAAAAGATATTCGAATATCGTAGGACTAAGGTGGGTCACATTTTTGTAAGAGTTTATATATTTTTCATAGTTTATATTTTATAGTTTAATATTACCTAAATGGTGTTTAAAAATATCAATACACCCCTTGCCTTGTTTTATATGTGGCAGCACTGGCAGGAGAAAGTTCTTTATATTAAAGAGCTCTCAAGAGAGTTTTATTGTTATATATGGGTATGGGTATATAATTGTTGGATCATATTCATAAACAATGCTGAACATAAATCTGTTGCACAAACTGTGCATCCCAAGGCAAAAGGTTTAATCTTAATATAAACTTTAAATTTTAAAACTAGAATGAAGTCAGATACCAAGATATTACTGTAACTTCACATGGCCAAAGTTTGACTTGTGTTGTACAATCTGAGCGTGAGGCAGTGCAGTTCATGTGCTTGCTACAACCTCGTACCCAGGGTTTTCCCTCTAACGAGAGAAAGACCCTGGTAGGAGCTGCTGACGATTTGCTGACGTTGTACTGAGCAAAAAATTTAATACGGGAGGGGGGGGGGGGGTTCTTTGTGTGCAATTGTTATCACTTCGGACGTGCCGGCTAATCTAGTTGTTAAAAACTGAAATGTTTCTACCTGGTTGTCGATTATCATTGCAAACACTTAATACTGGTCAATAATTACTTATTTAAAAATGGAGACATCAATTGAAGATTACTCATATTGGAGATTTCATGCCTAAAACATTGTCTTCGATTTATCGCTTTGGAATATTTAAAAAGCAGGTTAGTTTTCGCACTTTGTTTTTTTTACAGTGGCAGGTCGATATCAAACAGTTTGAAGTCTGGGATCTTCATTTGGTACCAAAAAACTTAAGTTATTTGCCATTTTTTGCATGCTTGGCCTAACGGAAAAGATTTTCTGACTGAAATAATTGATTGAATTGTCTAAAATAATTACTAGGCTACGACTTGTGGTTTTATTTACTTTTTTGTTGTATCATGCAAGGTCGTTCAAAATATCTCTAGGCTAGCTTGTTGAAGTTTACTGTGAAACAAGATTCTCAGGTAAAAAGTGTTGGCTGTTGAGTATACAGCACAAGATTGTTTACTTTTATATTATCGTTAAAACACAAGTTCGTTTATATAAGGAAGTTAAGTTTTGTCGAAGAAGTATGCAGAAGAGTTTTTCAGTTCTGTTTTAATAAGCGTTTGTACGCTTCGTTTATAATAACATTTCTTACAAAATTCAAATATGCTTAAGCCTCAAACGCCAAGATATAGTTACACAGCAAAACTAACTGCTGTTTTGTATAATTTTAATGATATCTGCGATTCAAGAAGGGGAGAGCCGGAAACATGAATTAACTAATAAACAGATAGTTTATATTGTGAGTTTCAGGAGTTTTTCATTTTGATGAGTTTCTGTCGATTATTGTCGGAAAGGATAGTGGGTTTTACTTTTGTCAAAATCGGTCGCAAAAACATATAAAAACATCAATAATTTAACAAATTAAAAGCTGGCTACCACTCAGGATATATTTCATCTGACAGGAACGGATAGAAAAGTTTTTATTGTCCTAAAATCATTAGTTCCGTACGCAAGCTCATAAGACAAAAGAAACTTTCCTATCCTGTTCCTGCACTGAGAAAAGTTTTCCCGAGTGAAAACCAAAATCTTTTTCAAATGCCGTTGAGGAGTGGAAGTATAAGCTCCATCTTTTAACTCTAGTAAAAGTGGCTTGGCTTTCAGAAATAACATAATATGTTTTTACATTCAATGAGAAATATTGCGAGTGATAATATTTATAATAAAAGCAGGAAAATTATAACGCTGACGCCAGCCGACTCGGAACACAATATTATACTTTGCCTCCGCTCTCAGAAAAAAAAAATTGTTACCACCCAGAATCTGGGTGGTGGCGTCAGCAGCTCCTACCAGGGTCTTTCTCTCGCTAGAGAGAAAACCCTGGGTACGAGGTTGGTGCTTGCTATTGTATTATGGTGGCACATTAAATCCATACAGCAAGGGAAATAAGCTGTGTGATGTTGATGTTGTCAGAGAAGGTTTGCAAGCAAAGTTCCATTGTTGGTACGTTGATAAAAAAGACCAGTCTATTGTGTCTTTTCAGACCGAATGCTTCTTTGTTAAACGGGTAAGTGTTTTTCCTCAATTTGCTATTGTAAGACTTTAGTTTGGCTGACTTTTTGTTTCTGATCATGGTGGTATTAGTCTATTAGCTGGAAAATTATGCACCCTACTTCAGTATTCTGCTCTAAACACCAGACAAATTTACTTGTTGGTGGTAGGGTACTGTCAGTAAATGGGTTACCAAAACTATCAACTACAGTAGTGTCTCATTAGCTGGCAATATGCATGCTACCAGATACCCTTCTTTAGTATTTTACTGTCTAATTTCAGATACAGAATATTTTACTCTGTCAAATGCCATTATGCCAGACGATTTTACTTGTCAGTGGTTGGGTATTGCCAGTTAAATACATTTTATTGACATTTAATTTTTCTACTGTATACACTGTCAGTAGTATTTGATGTACTATAAAAAAGCACAGTACCATGTATAAGGCCAACCTCACAAACCTCTAACTAGTGCCAAAGATTGGCTTTGCCAATACATAGATTAACCTAAATATACTACCACATCAGATACAGAAATTTATAATTTAGTAATTCACAAACTTTGGTTAATTAAATTATTTATTAAGGGCTTTTGCTTCAAACATTGAAGTTTTTTGTATATTTTACGGGCAGCTTGACTCTAACAATCAATTCTTATATTTATAAAGTTCTGTGTAAACTACACTGACAATAATACCAATATTATGTAGATATCATATAATATATAGCCTAGATAGTGCATGGGGCAACATGGGGCTTGGTGGGCAGAAAGTTGGTAACAGCCATATTGGAGCATTCCAAGAGAGAGCAAATTTGAATGTTTTATATAAATAAAAGAAATGCTAACTCACCACATTGGTATTCTTACGTAAAACTGATTGATAAAAACTGAAAAATTTCAGTCTTGGCAATAAAAATTTGTATCAAACACAAAGAGTGGGAATTTCTATGGCTACCGGCCTGTTCTTATGGAGAAACTGCTGGAAATTTTTGCTTCAATTTTGTAGTATATTATATCCATGGTAGATATACTCAGGGCTGTAGCAAGGGTATTGGGGTGGTGGCTCACCCCGTTAACTTATATATTCAGAAAATTGATATACTGTATTCAGAAATTTGGTTGTATCCATTAATCCATTTTGAAAATAATGGCAATGTAGAGCAAACAAAATTTCAATGAATAAATAGCGGAAAATTGTTAAATTGTATAGAAGTTCAAAATACTAAATCACATAATCGTTATAATGCTGTTATATTTCTATATTGATTTGTCAACTATCAAAAGTAAAAATTTCTTGTGATCAAATTGTCATCAATCGCAATTTCTAGATCAGAAATATGGTATAATTTCCAAGGTTTTTGCTTTTTTGAGGAGAAACTGAAGCTCTAAAATTTTCCCGGTGGAGCATTCCCCGGACTCCCCTAGGTCGCTTGTGCCTTCGGCGTTGGTGAGATGATAGCATGACAAATAATCAGTGAGCAGGAGTAGCGACTGATTTAGTTGGGAAAAAACTTTGTCATTCGGAAATTTTCTTTACGCACCCTCCAACTATAACAAGCTAGCTACGGCCCTGGATATACTATTTCTACAAAACCTAAACCACATTTCTGTTGTTTAAAGGATCACAGATCAAACGTGACCACACCAATTGGTGACCTTGGGTCAATTCAAGAGCCAGAAGCTGAGAGTGAATTCCATCGACTTTCAGGAGACCCATTGCTAGACATCCTGCAAAATGTCTTTCACCATGAAAGTTTCAGAGGATTGCAAAGGAAAGTGGTGGATCAAATAATGAACAATAGTGATACTGTGACAATTATGCCAACAGGAGCTGGAAAATCCATATGCTATTGGATTCCAGGCCTAGCAACCACAGGAGTTACAGTGGTAATCACACCCCTAGTGGCATTACTCAATGACCAAGTTGCCAAATTGAGGAACTATGGAGTCAGTGTGTGTTACGTCAACTCCTCTATGTCATCAGAAGAAAGAGACATGATATTGCATGAACTAACCAAAGAAGCCCCTTGTTTTAATTTTTTTTACCTTACACCAGAATCTGCTCTTTCACCACAAGTTTCGGCATGTTTTGAGCAATTGGTGGTAAATAAAGCACCATCTCGCTTTGTTATTGATGAAGCCCATTGCGTAGACACCTGGGGACAAAGTTTCAGACCGTCATATGGTTGTCTTTCTCAGTTCAAGCAGTTTGGCCAGCCCATTGCAGCATTCACTGGAACTGCTACAGCCCAAACTCAACAGAGGATCATTGAAAAGTTGGGGTTGGTGGAACCAGTCATCCTTCAATCTACCTGCAATCGGCCTAACTTATTTTACAAGGTCATACCAAAAAGTGGGCCACATTCAAAAGAAGATTTGGTTCGTTATGTACAAGAAAACTTTTGTAACTTGTTTGGTATTGTGTACTGCTTCAGTACAAAAGACACTGTAGAATTGGCCTACATCTTCAAGTCAAAGGGACTGTCTGCAGTCTATTACCATGGCCAACTTGACTTCTTTGAGAAAAGTGAAAATGCTCGAGCTTGGCTGTCAGGTAAAGCACTGATCATGTGCGCTACTAGTGCATTTGGTATGGGTATCGACAAAGCAAATGTCCGTTTTGTGATCCATCTCAGCCTACCAAAAGCACTTGAGGACTATTATCAAGAAGCAGGAAGAGCTGGTCGGGATGGCCAAGACTCCCAGTGTGTTCTGATGTTTCGGTTCGAGGATAGGAGTAAGTTGCTTCAGCTAATTGCTTCCTCAGAATCAGATGAACACAGCGAGTACTTGCAACAGTCATTGGATGCTATTGTCTTGTATTGTATGTCTTCAACATGTAGAAGAAAGTTAATTTTGGAGTACTTTGGTGAAAACGCAGCAGTTAACTGTGAAAGACGTTGTGACAACTGTTTAAAACCACTGTCAGTGCCTAAAGAGTACACCGCTGAAGCCACTAACGTATGCCTTTGTGTTGAAGAAATGTGCCAAATCAATGCAAAGATTAATGTGAGGCAGCTGGCACTCACATTCAAAGGTTCCAAATCGAAACGCGATGTTGAAAGCAAAGGTTTTCATAACATTCCCCATTATGGCATAGGACAAAATATATTCAAGAATGACGGAGATGCCATAAAGTTTGTGCAGCATTTGATACTCAATGGCGTTTTAGCTGAGAATATTCGAGGTGGAGTTGACAGGTTTACAACACCATTCATTACTCTCGGAACAAAGGCATGCCGAGAAATGGTGGACATAGAGAGGCGGAGTTAAAGCCCTTGTAAACTAGTACCTATGCCGTGCGGTCGTCACAGTTCCGCGGTTCAGAAGAAAAGAGAACAACTAATTTATGCAATGTTGGATGAAATCTTTATTCGATGATCAGAAAATACTGAAGCTTTGAGATTGAAAACCGCAACAACGACAAATACAGGCTAGAAATGAAGAATATCATCGAAAAGACGGATCTTTATAGTAGCCGAATCAGATCGAAACTTGTACGGAAATAGTATACCTCTGTTTGATTTTCGATAACGTGAGCAGCAAGGTTGGTACAATTTGCATATTCGCCATATTGGCTTATGTTAGACTTGTGCTCAAAATAGTATATCAAAAACCGCAACGGATTTAATATCTGTGGCATATCGCTCATGATATTTATATCGCAGATGTGTTGCACTATACGATTCAGATGGAAACATTTGAAATAATTTAAAAATTGACACTGCTACGACGATTGTTTCACTCATCCTCTATGTAAGTCCTATTAATCTTGCAGAACTTTTCTAGTCAAATTTTTTGTAAGTGGGCATGCATTACGCGCATGCGTGACCATTATTTCTCGCCATGTGCCTTATTAAAACAGGGGGAAATTAATATTTTCCTAAGACTGTAGCCGAACTATGTTATACTGTAATAATTCAGTTAATTTAGAGGCAGCTTGGCACCCCCCGCGCGCGTGAGCGCTATGCTTGCCTTTTATTACTGAAGAGCCTGGGACCGAGGCTGGTATACGGTCAAACGATGTGGCTTTTTCGTACAGATCCGATATGGCGATATCCGATTTTTTTTATCTGATGTCCGTTTAACACGTGCATTTAACGTTTACTGCTATTTGCAATCAAATGTGCCAATCAAACAATTTTTCTTTGTTTGCGATATTGCTCAATGTCACGTTGACATCGTGGAACGATACGTTTACCCAAGTCAACATTACGTTTACTTATTATCAACGCATCGTTTTGTAAATTTACACTTGTAATTGCGCAGAACGACGAAATTGTGATCAAGAACTTCAGTTAAAGTGCATATGACGCGAAAATTTTTATTCCCTTAAACGAAAGAACTTTAAAAGTTGTAAAGTAACTTCTTTTGAAGACTTTTGTTTCCATAATTTGTTATTGAGATATTTTGACTTATATGGTATGTAAATGAATAACTTACAGCATGTCTCGCTTTTTTTTATTAACATATACACGACTTTCGAATATGTTAATGGGAAAGCGAGACATAAATTTTCTCATTTGCATGCTACATAAGTCAAAATTTCTCAACAACGAAGCATGGAAACCAAAATCTTCAAAAGAAGTTACTTTACAACTTTTAAAGTTCTTTCGTTTAAGGGAATAAAGATTTTCGCGTGATTTGCACTTTAAGTATTTCGCTGAAAAAATAACTGCACTTTGAATTCGACAGCAAAATTTTAAATGGTTGAAAAACATTTGCCAAATGTTACCGATCCGATATTGCTGCGAACATCGGCACAAAATCGGCGAAGTGTCCCAACAATTTTGTCCAGGATTGTCTGAAAATGACGAATTTATGAATTTTCAATAAAACACGGCTTTTTAACTTTGTAACATTGCAAAAGATATACAGTTTAATAAAAGAGCCCCCGTCTCTGCTCCCTCTCTGCAGAGTTCCCACCCGCACCGGTACCACCCGCACGAGAGCTCTTATTTAATTTGCATATGCACTGAACCATCTATACACCACAAACAGGATTGTAGATGAAAATTACACTTGTAATTCTAGTTACCCTGGTTAAATATAGTGATATTATTTTTTCATATACACTGTACATGTATTATTATTTTCTACCTATTTCAAAACTTTGTAGCCAGCGAAGCAGACTGCTGCTTGACCGCTCCCCCCTGGAAGCGCCAGAACAACAGTCTGCGATCAATCGACACTAATGCCATACCGTAACGTCATGTATAAATATTTCGGATATAAATTAACTGGAGTCTGGAAGAAGTTCTGACCGCGCCACGCGCCGTTTTTTGAATGTTGTTCACTTGTTATCTATGAGGCGCCAGGTGTAAAAAAATTATTTAGCAAATTTTGTTAATCAATTTTCCATGGTTTGTAAACAATCACACAAAATAACCAATTATTTATAAATAAGCAATTCAATGCAGTATGATTGTTTATAAACAATCATTTTTGAAGAAATGTTTATTTATAAATAAGCATTTATTCAAAAATGATTGTTTATAAACAATCCATGAGCGACAAATGCTTATTTATAAATAAGCATTTATTCAAAAATGATTGTTTATAAACAATCATTGAATGATAAAAGATTATTTATAAATAAGCCTTTCTTCAAAAATGATTGTTTATAAACAATCATACTGCATTGAATTGCTTATTTATAAATAATCGGTTATTTTGTGTGATTGTTTACAAACCATGGAAAATCGATTAACAAAATTTGC
This sequence comes from Corallium rubrum, assembly GCA_964035015.1. NCBI lineage: Eukaryota > Metazoa > Cnidaria > Anthozoa > Scleralcyonacea > Coralliidae > Corallium > Corallium rubrum. The sequence goes on along the minus strand of CAXIUP010000031.1, from coordinate 404,931 downwards.
TAAATAATTTTTTTACACCTGGCGCCTCATAGTTATCAACAGTGGTTTGAGGACACAAACAATTGTGATTTGTCACGCAATTTAAATTTTACGTTACCCCATTCATTTGTTTTTGCAACAACCAGCTGCACTGTCTACGTTCGTGTAAAGTAAACAAAGTTCGTCTACCGTATGTTCCTAATCCTTGGGGCGAATGCGTGTATATTATTCCGAGGTTCTTGATGCTGAAACGATGAAAGTGAGCAGCAGTTGAAAGACTTAATACGAAAGAAGAAAATCTGTGACCATAGATGTCAGGAGAGCTAGCCTATTTTAATTATATGAAATCGTCTTACCGGGACCCGTTATTTTAATTGTTTTCACGCAGCATTTTTATCAACGTCTATTCAGTGCATGTGAAGTCGTAAACAACTGTCAAAAAACGGTGCGGCAACTGGAAATAGCAGTATCGAAGTCATTCAAAAGTTCCATTCCAAGTGAGCGTGTGTAAACGAATCGCACGTGTGTCGAAAGTGCCTCGGCAACGGTATGTTTATAATTATAAACATAAAGGTTTTGCAGATGCTTCCACTTGTTCTTGTTTCAAAAAAATTATAGAAAATACCCGTTTAACGTCCTTCACTACGTTTATAAAAGCTTCGTAAACGTCCATTTCGATACCATTTCGAAAGCTGTTTATGAAGTTGTCGGCATTAGATTTAGATCAGCTTATACAAAGAAAGTTTAAATCGACCAATCACATGCGCCCCACGGTTTACTGTGGGTGGCTGTACGGCATTAGTGTTGATTGATCGTAGACTGTTTCTCTGCCGCTTCCGGGGGAGGGAGGGGGGGGGGGGGGAGGGAGCGGCCGAGATCAGTCTGCTATCGCAGACTAAAGACTTTGAAGATGAATTAGGTTAGAGCCTGAAAATCAAAATTTTAACAACTGAGTGGACTTTTACTGAAAAATTTCTTTTTCAATTTTGCTACACAGAACAAATACCATCTGAATGTCATGTGGCTCTAACACAAATTTGTACTGTAAAGTACCTACATATACTAGTTTGGTGGTAAAGACTGCTGATGAGAACTTGGACCATGAAATATTAATGAGTCAAACAGTAACAGTACTAATGCCAACACACCACTAGCTTTTTTAAGTCATTTAGTGTTTATTATAATTACAGGCATTGGTAATTTTACACAATAACACACCTGAAAAAACATTTTCATGGGATACATTTCACTAATTAATTTCAATTGTCACAATCATGAGATCATAGATTGGATGGAGGGCCCTTAGGAGTTGGGGGCCTCTAACTCTGTTTCATGTCTGTTATGCCACCAGGTGCCATAAAAAACAATAACAATAAAAAACCTGACCTATAACCATCACTGAAATAAAGTAGTGGTGCTGCGTAGCTAGCAGTGTTGAAATACAAATCGAAATATAGTAAGGTTTGAGTACTGCTGAAAATATTAAATAGTAGTTTCTAACATGATATTTTCAGCAGCATTAAACCTTACTATAATTCGAGTTGTAACCATTACGGACTGTTCACTTCATGAATGAATGCCTTATGCCTAATTAAGTTACAATTATACCATCTCTCAGTATCATTAAATGACATGAGCAGGGGTGGTGTTTTCACACCCAGAAAATTTTTAACTAACTTAACCTAATACATTATAACAATGGGATTGAAATGAAAGCTAAGAAACTACCATGCAGGTATATGCATGATATACAGCTGTATACCTATTAGACATGTCCAATAGGCCATTTTCAAAATCACATGGTATGGTTCATACATATATTATTCTGGAAGGACAACATTTTATAATGCCATCGATATTGGGGGGAAAATGCTTTACGATTTGAGTAAACAACAGCTGTATGGGCAAAGCATGATAAACTGATCCTACATCACTTGAGAATGAGATTGATGCCATATTAAACATTTTGTCCTTATAATATATGTATGAACCATATGTGATTTTGAAAATGGCCTATTAAAAAGGCTCAAACAGTCTGACAAAACTTTGAACTGATGCAAGTATATGTTTGTTCACTTAATATTGTCTTAAGTTAGGACATAAAAGGTTTATCTAGGTTCTTTATTAGTGTGTTCCTACCCAGACTGCAAATGAGCCTGAAAATGGTTTGCAGGAAGTCTAAAAATTCAAGCATGCCCACATACCCCCTACACTCAAAAACATCTACTGCAGTCCCTGTCTAAAACAGGACGGTGTAATTTGGCAACTAATGCTTGACCCATTTGGATATAACCATGTAAAATAATGCACTTTTCTAATTAACTTTAGACCACTATATAGATTATCACATAATTTTAAGAAAGCAATGCCTTCTGCCAGGCAATACTGCATCCAATTAAGGAATAGTAATCTTACATACATAAAAGCTATAAACGGCAGTGTCATATTGATAAAATAATATATTTTTGTTAAAATCGGAGGATACATAACATAGAAAATCATATAAGTCTTACATGTACCTTTTACAAACCGGTAAACTCAGATAATTATGAATTGATCTATTAAAGCTATTATTCAAATAGTCATGATAATATTCCAACGGAAACTTTATCAATAAAGTTTCACTCCCAATGATATTTATTTTTGTACATACAAGCACGGGAATGTGAAATCTGTATATTTCGCCACGAGCAATCGACAATGTGGAACTGGACTATCGACAATGATGGAATCTGTGCCATCCCAAACGTTCTTTTTCTCGAATTCGGAATTCCAAAGATATTACAAAGGCAAAAAAGTATTTCTTGTCTCTTGTCGCACATTTTGTCGGATTTTAGTCCCAAATAAACATGTATTCTTCTTCACTCCTTCTCACGAAAACAACAGCAAGACATGAAGACCGCGCTGGGAGCATGGGTGTGAAATTAATTGCGCAGCGCAGTAGGCGTCGAACGTTTACCCAATCAGAGTCAAGTTTCAAATCGATTGTCTCAGAGCCTTTTTTCCCCTCGCGTGCGAGGGATTTGGCTCTGGGGACGAGATTGTTCTTGGCTCTGTTGACAACCAGCCTGATTCCCAGGCCTCTCTTTTTAATTAACGTCGTGCGGCAGACCGAAATTGTGAGAGGCCTGGAATAAAATGTTTTGCTTGGCCCCAAAACTGGCCCCATATTATACAGGAAAACCAAGGCAGATAACACTCACGTCGGTCTGCACAATTCTTTATAACATATAGCAAGGTAAGGTTAGTCTACTGCCGAAACGTTAAAATAGCATATTTCGATTTGTATAAATGTGTTTCAACACAATCACTTCCTACGCCGAACACTATTTTATAAACAACCTTTTAACGTAATGTAAAACAAAGAAATCTACTCGTTTGCTGTCTGCGCTCAAGAAGAAGTTTGTTTAAGTGCTCTCGTTTATAAAGATTAGAGAATCCGAGCTCCAGCAGGATTTATGATAGATAAAGATGAACATTTTCCGCTAGTCCTCTCGCTTGATCCCTATTCTGTGACGTCACCAAAATAAGTTCGAGAGAAAAGAGGACTAGGAACTAGTCTGGTTGACAACGTAGAAAAAGCATTTTGACGTTGTAAAGGCAACGCGGAACCGGAGTCACTACACTGAGAAGCCTTAGAAAAGCTTAACATTACTCTGGCGACTACCATAGATTGAACAAAAGTGTTTTTCTTCAACAATTTAAGAACAAAACGAGTCCGTGCGATTATGTACCTTGAAATTTGAATGTATAAATACACCACCATTTAATACCACTGTTAAACTCTCTACCTCAGCCGTAGTCCGTTGTCTGAATCTTAAAGTCCCTACCCATGCATCCTCGTTCCCAGGGCCTCCTCGGTACACCGGGAAATCGGAGGCCCTGGTCAGATGAAAACGATTGAAGCGTGTGATTGGCTGGACGAAGGTTGTCTAAAACAGGACGTGGGCAAATATATTTTCAACTGTCAAACAACGAACACCGAAAAAATCTATAAATAGAGCCAACAAAGTAGGATGCGATGAGTTTCATCATTTAACTCTCAAAATCGAACGATTTTAGATATAGCGTGACTCGGTGACGGTCATTCGTTGCGACGGCAAATTATATTCGCAAACAACCTACGTTTGAAAAGCATTTTGGTAAGCGAAAGTGTGCTATTTTGTCCAGCGGGAAGAACAGTAAACACCAAACCTTTCGGACGTCATAACAAGGCAACTTTTCTTGAAATAGTGGAGTGTATCTCGTTTGTTTCACTATATAATATCCATTGTCGCACCCAGGGCGATGTGATGTAGTCAATAACTCAATGTCCTAGAATCTAGGACACCCGGTTTTCATCTGACCAGGGCCTCCGATTTCCCATTGTACCGAGGAGGCCCTGGGAACGAGGATGCTACACATGCATGTATACGCCAAATCGTAGTTTCATTTAGGCCCACATGCAAATTAATTTCCTATTCAATTTGGGCCTCTATGCAAATTATATCGTGTCTATTAGAGCATAACGGGAAGATAACATAATTAAGCTGCGACTGCTTTTTCATGTTTTGAGTTCATTAATTTTAGATACTACGTTTAGGATTATTGTCAAGGATAATCGATAAGCAAATTTTATCCTTATAGAATACCTAAACATTAAAAAGTTTCTGAAATCAGAAACGTTATGTTCACAACGGCTGCTTCAGCCTCATGTTATAAATGAACTACGTTTTATCCCGACTCAGATTGTATGCGCAGCCGAAACTTCGATTTCGTGTATAGATCTTATTCATAAATGGCCAACGATTTAAAATCCTTTTATGTGCATGTAAATTAGCCCCTCCGACCCCGTTTTAGAGTAAACATTTTTCAGAGAGGCTAATTTATATGCACATCAAAGAATTTTAATTCGGCGGCCATTTTTGAATAAGGTCTATTAGCTTCATGTGAATAGACTTATTGGTTCTCTCCTGCATGCCTTGATGGGTTATTTTTTCTACGGGTTCTCCGGTTTTCCTCCCCCCACAAAATCAACACCATGAGTTTCCCCAGTTTAGTGTACTAAGGGGCTGTTTATATGAAGGCGAGCCAGCCCGCTTACCGGGATAGCCCGTTAAGAGGGATGATTTCTGGCTCGCGTTTATATGAACGAATTTCATCACGCCTACAGGGATGATTTTACAATAAGGACAATAGATGGCGTCTGCAACCCTTTGAAAAATCATCCCAGTAAGCGGGCCAGCCCGGTTAGCGACTGTTTACATGGGAAATTTTCATCCCGCTTACCGAGATCTCGCCTCTTTCAAGTGGGATCTCGCTAACCAGGCTAGCCCGCTTGGCCATATAAACGCAGAGGAATTTTTAGCAGGAAAATAACTACACAGTGAGATCTCACTTACCGGGCTATCCCGCTTACCGGGCTGGCTCGCCTCATATAAACAGCCCCTAACTTGTTCTATCAGGGAGTGAGGGCCATTGGAATATAATCAGTATCTAAGGCTATGTGGACACGGTAACGTTTCCGAGCGTTTTCGTATTGTTCACTGTTCTCAAGGGAATCGAGAACAATCAGCTCGTTACTTGAAACAATGCGAAAACGCTTGGAAACGTTACCGTGTGCACATAGCCTAACCCGCTTTATATTCATTTTTTATGGTCTTTCTTTGGTCTTTTTCCATAGTAATATTAATGTACATTTTAGCATTTTAGCTGAAACCATTTTTTCTGGCAAAGATTTCTTTCGTCATGATCGTTGAAAAACTATTTCGTAATCCGAACTTATAAATTATATATTTGCTGACGTAAATTTAAATAATTTGAATAATTTAACAGGTTAGTTACCAGTACCCTGCTATTCGAACTGCGCAAGTTGTGGATTTGATAATATATATATATATATATAATCTAACTTTGGTATTTGACCTCATCAACGTTTACTAAGAGTGCTCAATAGAAAGACTAGAGCTGTATAAGAATTAAAGAGAGACTATTTTAAAAACATTTAATCGCTACTCTGAGTTTCATGCTTCTTGTGAAGCAATCATCAGGCAATCATCAGCAATTATCGCCTGATGATTGCTTCACAAGAAGCATGAAACTCAGAGTAGCGATTAAATGTTTTTAAAATAGTCTCTCTTTAATATATATATATATATATATATATATATATATATATATATATATATATATATATATACACACACACAAACAGGTTTCAGAATTGCTTTCGGCTTTTCATCTCGCGTGTCGAGATTAGCACCCTCACCCGGGCTCTGGGCCTTCGGCCCTACGCCCGGGCTCGGGGATAATAGCGACTAATTTGAATATTCTTTTATGTACATCTTAATAAGCCTTTCTGGCCTCGTTTGTGTGTCTGCAATCCAAAAGAATGTTTGCCTCATAACGAGGCCAGAAAGGATAATTTAGGCTATGTGCACACCGTAACGTTTCCGAGCGTTTTCGTATTGTTTCAAGTAATGAGCTGATTGTTTTCTATTCCCTTGAGAACAGTAAACAATACGAAAACGCTTGGAAACGTTACTGTGCGCACAAAGTGTTAGATGCACATAAAAGAATATTTAAAGTGAAGGCATTTATGAAAGTGGTCTATACTGTCATATATGTTACCCTCAATAAACAAAAGTCGCTTTTACCTTGAATATATTAGAGGTTTTAAACTGAGGCCGTGTTTGCATGAAGTGGATTGACAGTCCAATCGGATCGAAAAACGCGAGTGAAGTCAATCCGGGCACATGTTTACATGGAGAATCCAAACTGCTTGGAACATTGTTTTCGGTTTTGGAACACTATTTTCTGTGCTTCCCTCAATGTCTGCCATTTTAATAGCGCGACACGCATCAACTTCACTCATGCGTATCAAGTCATTTTCCAGTCAAACCGTGTTTAGATGAATCAAATTGGAGACATTCAAGTCGATCCTTGCTTGAATCTCTGACCCCGTTTACACTAGAGCAAAAGTATCCGGATTCACATTGTTTTTTATTCCCATGAGGATGAAAAACAATGTGAATCCGGATACTTTTGCTCTAGTGTAAACGGGATCTCAAGTCAATCCACTCCACTGCGTGGATTGACTTCTGCCATCCGTTTCGATCAGATCGAAAACTTTCAATCTTCTTCATGTAAATAAAACAAGGAGAAACAACATGCGAGATTTGACTCGAACACTAAATCCGCTTCATGTAAAAACAGGGCCTGACATCATATTGATACACGATAAAAAAGCAAGTTCGTCGTTTCTATGTCATTTTTGTAGCCATGTTTACTGCAGGTCAGAGCGTGATATTGACCCGTTGTTTATGAATGGTAGAGCAATTAATTAAATTATCACTATAAACAATGAAAATTAAAAAGAAAACTGCAATTTTTTTTCTCTAAAACTCTAATTGATAGTTCAGCTCGTAAAGATAATTGTAACTGGGTTTTTTCAAACTTCTATTCCTTGTATTTTATAGAATGTCGCGATGCTAAAGGGAAATTTGTTGTTTTTATATTTTCAGTAGTTATGTTTACTGCAGGTTGACCAGGTTGTTTAAGAATGGTTGAGTAATCTTACATTGACAATGGATCGTTTTCACTCACGCGATCAGTAGCCCCATTGGGGTGGTGAAACAATACGAAATATTTGAATAAGAATAGAGGTAAATTAGCATAGGATAAAGATGTGCACCAATATGGTCGCCATTTCATTGTTTGGCAGTAAATAATAATAATAATAATAATAGTCTTTTTTAATGGAAAATAACCCTTAACAAACGTAAGAGTTTTACAAACGTAAGAATACACCAATATGGGCGCCGTGACGTCAGATGAAAACGTTCTATATATATATACGGACATGGGACATGAAAGAATATGAAAGCGATTTCCTTGTACGTATTTTACCACGTATTCAGTCAAGTTAATAATTAATGAGCTAATTAGCCAATCAGAGAAAAATATTTGGTCATGTGTATGAGTTTTGAAACCCGGTAAAGGTCGCGCTAACTGAATTTATGATTAAGAAATCAGATAATAAACGATACAAACAAAGAACCATTTATTACCACATTTCTTAATTATAAATTCAACGTGAAACCATTGTCTATAAATCTAACCCTCTACTAAAAACTCGTTAATCGTGTCATTACCAGGGGTTTCAAACTCGAGAGCAACAAAAATTACTCAGCCTATTACCTCGTAATATTCAATGTTCTCTCGTGTTTGTAACCCCTGTTATAAAATAACATGTATGCTACGCAAGCGTTGATTGGTCAATACCCATGTTTGGATCAGGCTATCCAAACACGGAAATTCCCAGCAATTTTGAGTGACACCTTTTATAGACTTTAATCTAATTGTTTTAGTACCGACGCAAATAAAATAGCATTGAAATTACTAAAATATTATTGGTAAGTATATATAGGTATGTATACAACCTCGTCCCCAGGGCCTGTTGCCCTGTGGCAGCGCGAAAAGGCCCTGGCATCGGCTGGTTTTCACACCCAGAATTTATGTGTAATAAATTATCATACATTAGGTACCTTCGTGGAGGAAATTGACTGCTTCGTCCACTTCAGTTAGCGTTCAATAGTTGCAACTCCTCTTCGTATTGTCTAGAACCACTTCAGGTAAATGTTTTGAATACTTGTTACATAGAGATCTATTCATCGTCCATAAGCAGCCGACAAAACGACCAGCTCAAGCTAAACTAGTGAAGTCAGGTTTCCAAGCCGCTTGTAAGAAGTTCAAGAAGTAACAACAGCAGAAGCTCCCGCGCAGTTTCTTCTACCGAAATCACAGGAAAAGACAAACATGAATCAGCTTCCTGAAATTCACAAGTTTTGGTTGACCGAAGGTTAGAAGAAAACAATTTGTGTGCTTTCATCTGACACCATCTTTAAGTCATCCATCGCAGACGAGATGAAATCAGCCCGCAAACGTCTTTGCAAACGTTTGGATGGTTCAGTGTTGTGTGGCAACAGTTACGAGAATCTTAAGGAATTTGATTTTGAGAATATCTGGAAGCAGACGTACCTTTACTCGTAGATATTTTTAACGCCGTGTCTGGTCGCACGAATACGCGGCCGTCAAAACAACAAATCATGAATTAAGTGTAAATATAACTTTCTTTATACTCAGTCCCATAAATGAACGGTGTTTAATTTGAATTGTGGATTGTTTAGTCATTCTACTTAAAATTGTGTTATATGAAAAGTTTACTATAATCCGCAGTCTGTCAGGTTTTTCCTAAAGTCGAAATCACATAAATATATAAATAGTGCAAAGGTGAAATTGACAAGACGTCAAAGCTTACCAGAGAAGTACAAGGCTGCATGAAGCGTTCTAACTTTTCAGTTCTGCACGTATATTTTATTATTTGGCGTAGATATATGAATATTTTTATATCAGGAAAAGCGACATGCTTAAAATATAGCTTTCATAAGATTTTCCGCGCGGCTATTTTTTGACAAATGTTTTCGGCCGGTTATTTTCCTTGTCAAAATATAATATTTGCCACTATAAATATAGTCATTGAGGATGACATTTTAACGGCGTTTAAATTTCCGAGAGGTTTATCTACACTCTTTGTTCTTTGAGATTTTTCGCTTTGAAACTGGAAAATGAATCCACCGTCTTTGAGTCTTTTTAAGGCAGTAAAACAAGCAAGAACACTGTGTTTATATATTGTGAGAGAACTATAACCAAGCCTGAAATTGTTTTCTGGCCTTGTTGTGTTCAAGAGCCAAGCCAAACTCGCTAAAATATACCGCGGTTTGTACTTTAATATGGTAACAAAACAATGTGATTTGGAAAGTACACGCTTTGAAAACGATATTAAAACGGAATAACATTCTGTTCAAATACCTTTCATTTTCTTGCCTGATGAACTCACTTCAGAGTTTGTCAATATCTTGCCTGATGAACTCACTTCAGAAAAAGAGTTTGTCAATATGAAGTAAAATACCCAAGAGCTCTCGATATAAAATCTAATCCAAATCTGCCGATGAAAATATTTTTTAGGAAGCTTCAGTTTCAGCGGCTTTTTATGGCCAAGAATGTTTTTCTTGTATTTGCTCTGAAACCACGAGCCAGACGCTGAGCGGTTGAATCTGGTAATGTTTAAGCGTTTTCCTAATAATATTTGCTGTTTTCGGTGGTCAGAGTTCACTTCTTTATTGACATTCCCATCTTTATGTCGAATTTGTCGGCAAAATAATTTTCGGATTACTTTCTTTCTCGTTTCGCTCACCCAGCTCATCATCAAGACGTTACAAGGCGAAATGTGATTGGCTGTATATGAGTCTGGGAAAAAGTAGACGAAACGTGATTCGTAGTTGATGAATTTCGGGAGAATATGCATTCCTATCATTATTTTTTTTTCACAAAATCTGTGATTTTATTGTCGGTCATTTTATAAAAGGAATACCTAATGGGTTTCTATGTTTGGATAGTCTGATCCAAACACTCGGGATGTTGCTCGACTTTCGAAAGCTAAAAAACACTCGCCTAGCGGCTCGTGTTTTTTTACGCTTTGCGAAAGTCGCGCAACATCTCTCGTGTTTGGATCAGGCTATACAAACATTGAAACCATTAGGTATTTCTTAAGTAAAACATTCCAACTCGTTTATGAAATATTACATAATGTATCAATCTACAGACACGCACACGTGTACTACGTGTAGTACAATAAGTGTAGCTTAGAACCATCTAAATGTGAGAACACCACGTATAGCAATCGTCGGTGACAAATGCTTCTGAAACAATATTAGTAGTGCGCACAGCATCCAGAGAGAATAAGGTGGTATGTAGGGCCAGAATGCTCGAATTGACACAATATATGGCATATATGCCGTATATGTGTGCTGTTAGGGCGCTGCCTCCCGCCAAAAGTTAAGCCCAGTTCGATGGGGTTAGTACTTGGATGGGTGACCGTCTGTGAATAACACCGTTCTCGAGCTTGGAACACTCATGTGAGTAGAGTTTAGTTGATCTCTCCTGTGCTTCGAGGGTTTTTCGCCGGGTTCTCCGGTTTTACTCGCTCCATAAAATCAACACCTAGGTTTGTGTTTCGTGGTCTGACATGTGTGTCATAAATGTGTCGTAGGGCGGCAGCTTCGAGCGCCTTTAATATGCCTTCGACTCGGCCACTTGAAATTTAGTAGTGTAAATTGCTCTTGAAAAGACCCTTGTGGGGAAGAAGTAATTAAAATCTGTATTCTGTATTCCATATGGTGGTGTGCAGATCAAGTAACAACTAAAACAAGTTACATTTTTCAAAACATGTCCCACTTGTTATATTATATATACACAAACCTTTGGACTTACAGTTTTAGGAATTCACTTAATTTGGGTTTTTTTTGTGCCTAGGATACTGGATATACTTCTTTTCTATAGGACGGGGTATTTTCAGGATAGAGATTTATTTAAATACGCTAGTTACATCAGTAAAAATAGGTACGCAATGCGTACATGTGACTACCGCTATTAAGCACAGAAAGATATAGAGCGTTTTCATCTTTCGTCACGGCGGCCATATTGGTGTACCAAAACAATGAAATGGCGGTCATATTGGTGTACGGTATGGGAATTAGCTCTTTCTTATTCAAATATTTCGTATTGTTTCACCACCCCAATGGGCCACCGATCACGTGAGTAAAAACGCTCTATAGACTTAAGAAGCAATGCACGAAAACGTGTGAAAAGCACACACACACAAAAAAGGGTTATTTTAAATCATTTTATACATGTGTTTCTAATTTGAACATGGTACATACTATACATACATCTTTACTGGCTGTTTCCACATATTAATATATGGCATAGCATATATTAACCCCAGTCCCTTTTACTGTATAACCGAGAGAAAATGAAGCTGAATTTGGTGAAGTGGATTGCAAAAACAGCTTGAAATCAAAGAAAAACTAAACTTGTTAACCACTTTTAGGCTTAAATCAAATTCTAATATACCGTAGAGTAGGTGAACACTGACATGACGAGTAAAAACAAGGAAAACAGTAAAATATAAGCTCTCAAATGAGAGCCAACAATACGCAACCAAAATTGCCATTGGTTTGGACAAATATAAAGAAAATACCTGTGAAATCCAGGTTTAAAATGAAGACCTTGTTTATAAAAACAGTTGGGTTTTAAATTTCTCAATTTTCATTAGGTAAAAAACAAAATGCACTTTACTGTGTGTTATTACAGCTCTGGAATTAAATCGTATCGAAAAATGTCAGATTTAGGATTTCGACAACTGAAACTTGAGTTAAAGCTATAATTTAGCATTATCTTATTACTAATTCTTGGCAAGACAACCTTCAAACGTTTGAGATAACAAAGAAAAATAGGAGAAACCTGCATTTTCCGTACGAGTTTCGGACTCGAATTTTGCTTTTGTTCGGCAGATATTTCGTCATTCAATCCATTTTCGTATGTAGAAATTGTTCAGGTACAAGGCCGATAAGCCCAATACATACTATCTTCTTCGTTATCATCTATAAAAATAGGTACGCAATGCGTACATGCGGATACTGGTTTTTATTTGGCCTACAGATAATGATTGAACAACGTAAATTGTTCGCCAAAATATACTGAAAATGCTTGATAACCTTGTGACATATCAGCATATGCTCTCACGTATCATCTAGAATCGACAATAATTATTAATGTTTAAATGCCTTTAATAACTTAACAAGATAAATGCTTAATTCTAGCCCTTACTTAAACTCCAACCCAATCCCTAACCCAAGCCCTGCCCCAACCCTAATTTTAACTGTAATCTTAAAATGACAATTTTAGGTAAATCGGGAAAAACGGGAAACCCGGGTCGCTAATCGTATTGTTAAAAGAAAGTGATATATCGCTTTCGTTCTAATCTATTCTTTACTGTCTACATTAGACTCTGGTAACACATGAATTGATTTGTCTCAACAATGATCAACGCGCTTTTTGAATAAGTACTTTATACGCCTACATGTAACTCAAGCAGTACCAAATACAGTTGATTTCTGCGTATATACAGACAATCAGATGGCCGAGGGCCTAACATGTCAACAGTACACTTGAAACATTACATGAAAAGCTTCTCGTTTTAGCGAGAAAGTTGAAGTGCGTTACGAAATAATTATAATAACACTTTGCATGTATGGTTTTATTATGCGATGCTGAATTACTGAACACGAAAAAATATTGCATGAAAACGAGCATTGACCGCGCGCTTGCTTTAGTATATTAAGATAACAGTAAATACATATAATATCATAACCTAAAAGCTATGAAATGCATACTATCTGGTATTTCGGTTTATGGTTTAGAAAGCAGTCACTGATTTGCAAAAATTGACAAAATCGTTTAAACTTTACTGTATATCGACAGACCAGTAGACCACTATCAGCTATCAACTCGTCGGGGATATTTTCTTGGCGTCTTGCGATTGCGTGCAAAAGCGAAACTCGACTTCCAATCTTCCAGTGGTTGTTCTGGTACACGCCCGTAAACCCTTCGGACATACGAATAAGACTTCTGAAGTATGCCTATTAGCGTTTGGCTTTGATCACGTGATTGACGAAAACATTCGGATGGTTTAGCAACCAGTATCCGCAAAAACGCACGTTAAGTGGATTTACATAATAGTTTTATTTATTGTTCAACCTGCTGTTTGTTCTTTTTGTAATCTTGGCGGCAAGCAGCTTTTGGCACAGCATAACCTATGTTGACTTGATTTATTTTTGCGACGTCATTACAGCTTGTTTCCCCCTGGACATGTTAACTGTTCAGTTTTGTGAACAGGAAAAAAACATGAAACGCAGTCCCAATAATCGCATTAAAATATGATACTTTATATATCGCTTTAATTTCGCTTGAGTGTAATGTTAGGTAAATCGGCAAAAACAGGAAACGCGGACGCTAATCGCATTGTTAAAGAATATGATATTTTTATGTTTTATATGTCTATGTTTTAGACTCTGGTAACATATGTATTCATGCGTCTCAATAAATCGATGTTCAACGCGTTTTTTGAATGCGTATTGCATACGTCTACATGTAACATAAATAATGCCAAGCACGGTGGATTTCTGTGTGTAAACCTATAGCTAAAACATCTTCGTGGAGCGCTTATAAACACGTAAACACTTGAAACATTTAATAATTAAAAGGGCATTCAGATTTCAGAAAGATCTTATATGATATTTTTATGTTTTATATGTCTACGTTTTAGACTCTTATAACACATGCATTGATGCGTCTCAATAAATCAATGATTGACGCGTTTTTGGAGTAAGTATTGAATACGTCTACATGTAACATAAAAAGTCACTAGCACGGTGGATTTCTGCCTGTAAACTTATAGCTAAATTAACATCTTCGCCGAGCCCCTAACACGTAAACACTTGAAACATTTAATAGTTAAAAGGGCATTCAGATTTCAGAAAGATCTTTAATCCGAAGCAAATCAAGCGCTCACACTCTTTCTTCGTCCTTGGAAAGCTTTTCGTTTAGGCGACAAAGTCAAAACGCGTTCTGGAATTATTATAGTGATGCTGAGATGAACACGAGAAAGTATTGCATGTAAATATGCTGTCACCACGCGCTTGTATTTATAGTATAAATGAACAATACATACATGCATATAAAAATGTATTAAAATGCTGAAATACATATTGTTTCGAAACCAGACAATCCGCAAAAATTCGCAAAACAGTTCAAATTTATACCGACAGATCAGTAGCCCACTGACAGCTGTCAACTTGTCATATATTTCTTGGCGTCTTGTGATTGCGCGCAAATCTTCATTACCTGAAACAAAACTCAACTTTCTATCTTCCATTCGTTGTTCTGGTACACGTTCGTAAACAATTCGAACATATAAGCCTTCAAACATACAAATAAGAAGTATGCTGATTCGGATCTGCAGCGCTATTCGTCGTTTGCGTTGATCACGTGATTGACGAAAACATTCTCACACACACACACACACACACACACACACACACACACACACACACACATCCGCGCTCATGACATAGCGGATTATGGTTTAGCAACCAGTATCCGCAAAAACTTTAGGTCAAAAAAAAGGTTGTCTTTTGCAGCGAGTTTTCAGTTTTCATTGTGCCCTTCATAGGTTCTGTTGACGTCAGACTTGCAATGACTACCCCGAGCGGCCGGAAGTATGACTTCGCCCAATCATAGGGCCTGTCTTATGGAGTTAGCGTTCCCTAGGCGTAGAGTATGGGGGGCTGAGGGGCTTTGGCCCCCGGAGAAATCTCAATGGGGGGCTGACCACCAAAATTCTTAGAAAGGTCCTGTTCAGCACTTCAGCCCCCCCCCCCCCCCCCCCCTAGAGGAAAACAAAGCTCTACGCCTATGAACGTTCCAGTTTATTTAGAGTTCAATGCCTATAGATGCCGCCATTTTTGAATCTGAAAATAGTCACATTTTTGGGCAGCACCACTGACCTATTATTATAACTGGACTGTGGGTGCAGAACGCTTCGCTTCAAGGAGACCGTCAAAAAGCCGCCAAAATTCCTCGCGTCAAAAACATCGCTTCCGTTCTCAATGCGACAATACCAGAGCCCGCATCTATTCTGCACAAACTTACAAGCAAAATTATAAAGCTGATTGACGAGCTAGCCGCTAGCACATCAGAACACCACAAATGTATCTACCTGCGGCGAATGCTCCATGCTTTTCTTCACAAATGTGATGTCGTCAACAAGCCACCAAAATCCTTGGCGTCTAAAACGTCGCTGATATTCTACAAAAAAAGTGACAACGAGCCAGCCGCTCAGCAGCTACTCATCAGACGTCAGGGCACCGCAATGTTGCTGTCATTGCTGGGATAGAACTGTTTCATTTATGAAAACATTCATTTATAAGCACATCAATTTTAGATCTATATATCGGTGATATTTCACCAATAGAATAGTACTGCTGGACAAGATTATTACTGTCTTGACTGTTTTCAATATGAAAAAAGTTCTAAGGAACTTTAAAATAAATTTTCTCACCACTTACATCTTATCAAAAGAAGGTTAGAATACTAGTGAATACATGTCAAATAAAAAATTGAGCACTGAAGCTTAGCTGAGTCCGAAATTTTTCTTTTATATATTTACTTCAGCAAAGAGAGACCTTTCCTAAGGGAAGCAAAATTAATTTAGTTATAGGCTGATGGATGGATGGATGGATGGATGGATGGATGGATGGATGGATGGATGGATGGATGGATGGATGGATGGATGGATGGATGGATGGATGGATGGATGGTTGGATGGTGGATGTATGGAATAGGTAGGTAGGGAGGTAGGGAGGTAGGTAGGTAGGTAAGTAGGTAGGTAGGTAGGTAGGTAGGTAGGTAGGTAGGTAGGTAGTAGGTAGGTAGGAGGGAGGGAGGGAGGGAGGGAGGTAGGTAGGTAGGTAGGTAGGTAGGTAGGTAGGTAGGTAGGTAGGTAGGTAGGAAGGTAGGGAGGTAGGGAGGTAGGTAGGTAGGTAGGTAGGTAGGTAGGTAGGTAGGTGGGGTTGGTAGGTAGGTAGGTTGGTAGGTAGGTAGGTAGGTAGGTAGGTAGGTAGGTAGGTAGGCAGGTAGGTTGGTAGGTTGGTAGGTAGGTAGGTAGGGAGGGAGGGAGGGAGGGAGGGAGGGAGGGAGGGAGGGAGGGAGGTAGGGAGGGAGGGAGGGACGGAGGTAGGTAGGAGGTAGGTAGGTAGGTAGGTAGGGAGGTAGGTAGGTAGGGAGGTAGGTAGTTTGGTAGGTAGGGAGGTAGGTAGGTAGGTAGGTAGGTAGGTAGGGAGGTAGGTAGGTAGGAGGTAGGGAGGTAGGAGGTAGGTAGGGAGGTAGGTTGGGAGGTAGGTTGGTAGGTTGGTAGGTAGGTTGGTAGGTAGGTAGGTAGGTAGGTAGGTAGGTAGGTAGGAGGTAGGGAGGTAGGAGGTAGGTAGGGAGGTAGGGAGGGAGGTAGGGAGGGAGGGAGGTAGGTAGGTAGGTAGGGAGGTAGGGAGGTAGGTAGGGAGGGAGGTAGGTAGGTAGGTAGGTAGGTATGTAGAGAGGGAGGTAGGTAGGTAGGAAGGGAGGGAGGTAGGTAGGTAGGTAGGTAGGTAGGTAGGTAGGTAGGTAGGTAGGTAGGTAGGTAGGAGGTAGGTAGATAGGTAGGGAGGTAGGTAGGGGGTAGGTAGGTAGGTGGGTAGGTAGGTAGGTAGGTAGGTAGGGAGGGAGGTAGGTAGGAGGTAGGTAGGTAGGTAGGTAGGTGGGTAGGTAGGTAGGTAGGTAGGTAGGTAGGTAGGTAGGTGGGTAGGTAGGTAGGTAGGTAGGTAGGGAGGTAGGTAGGGAGGTAGGTAGGGAGGTAGGTAGGTAGGTAGGGAGGTAGGTAGGTAGGTGGGTAGGTAGGTAGGAGGTAGGTAGGTAGGTGGGTAGGTAGGTAGATAGGTAGGTAGGTAGGTAGGTGGGTAGGTAGGTAGGTAGGAAGGTAGGGAGGTAGATAACCAAATAGATAAAATAATAAATAAATAAATAAATAAATAAATAAATAAATAAATAAATAAATAAATAAATAAATAAATAAATAAATAAATAAATAAATAAATAAGTAAATAAATAAATAAATAAATAAATACTTAAATAATAAATAAATAAATAAATAAATAAATAAATAAATAATTAAAAAAAAAAAAAAATAAATAAATAAATAAATAAATAAATAAATAAATAAATGGATAGATAACTGCATGGTTTATTAAATATCACATATACACTGCACAGCATCCTAAAAGGCGGAATTGCCCTGATTTACAAAATACTATATAAAAACACATAGGTTTTTCATGAGCTACAATGAAATATAAAATTGGAATGGCCATCAAAGTGCCCCTAACCCCAAATATTTTTTTAATCTTAAAAAAAGTATTAGTGCTTTTTAAGTATTTCCTTGAAAGAGAAAATGGAACGCTTTCGATCTGGTTATTTTATAATATTCGCTTAGTGGATATAGTTCTATAGTACGTATATCCGTTTCTAGTTTTTGTGACACACAGTTCATGCTCTTTATAGCGATAGGGATCGCTGACGATTTGTAGAAGACAAATCACAATTTCCACACGTGCACGTTAAGAATCAAATCGGACGAGTGAAACGTAAAAAGCTTTATGCGCCGGATGTTAGAGGGGAAATCGTACACATGACTGTCAACAACTCACAAGACATGTCATCCACAGACTGAGCTTCACGCGTCGATCTATTAAAGAAGTCCATTCTTCATCAGCAATCGGGTCATCTGAATACTAATAGTTGCTGGAAATATAATCGTTAGTGCGGCATTTAATAATAGCCAGCTTTATTCGGCTGTTTGTCTTTTTCCCTTCAATCTCGTATGAAATCCATTTCCAAGTTTTTCATTTCAGAAAACTTCCTATGCTAATGGTCGTGGGTAAAAAGTCGTGGGTCGTGATTTTTCGCAAACATTGTGGAATATATTATAGAATGAAATAAATGTATTATTGAAGTTTAATAAATAGACGACTTTCAGGCTCATGCGCAGTAGCAACTTTACTTCAAATTTTCATCGGAGGTAAAAACAACTGTTTTAGCTGGAAAGATCATATTAAAAATAGTAAAAGTGCAAAGTTTAAAATAAATCGGACAAATAGGGCGAAAGCTACGCTCTTCGGAAGTTTTGCTCTCCACTAGGGATTTAATAGGGATTTTGGCTTGGCGTGCAACTCCCGCCCGCCAAGCCAAAATCCCTATTAAATCACTAATAAATCCCTGTTGGAATGGTCAACTTTCCGCTTGTGAAACTTTTTCCATTTGTTAAGCAATTCGTTTCAAACTTTGCACTTCTACTATTTTCAATATGCTCGTTCCAGCTAAAACAGTTGTTTTTTTCTCCGACGAAAATTTGAATATTTGTTGCTACTGCGCATGATCGTGAAAGTCGTCTATTGAATTGAATAGCTATTCGGGGGGGGGGGGGTTTGTGCCCGACAAAAGTGGATTTGGCACAAACTTGGCGAAGGAAGGGAAGGTGAGGTGAGGTGAGGTGACGTGAGGTGAGGTGAGGTGAGGTGAGGTGAGGTGAGGTAAGGTAAGGACCCTAACCCCTTCAACAAAATAATGTTGATTTCCAAGGGGGGGGGGGGGGGGGGGTGAAAACTAACTATTAATATAAAAAGATTATAAAATACAAATATTTAAAAAGAGAAAATTATTTACAAATGTACATAAACCGATAAAAATAAATATTATGTACTTGATTAGTTACAGGCTAGTTAAGGCTATAGTTTCAGTAAGGAGAACATTGAAATTATTTAATGTCTCCGCGTTTCTCAATTCATTGGAAAGACTATTCCATAATTTAGGTCCACTATAACTTCAGACTTTTGTTCGGAAATGGCAAATAAGGCTTCATATCCGAATTTCGTAAATTATAATCAGGTGGAGTAGTGGACGATCTACTGAATACTGAAATCTGTAAATGTTTTTGGAGGTAAATCATGAGTAATTTTATACATGAGTCTGCCTCTTGGTTGTTTCGAGATGTTTTATTTTGATTTAGATACAGTATGTGTGGTGGAAGGCAATGCGGAAACTTGGCAAGGCGGGCGAGCGAAATGGCGGGCGAGCAAAAAACCGGGCGAGCGAGAATGCGAGCGAGAGGAAAGCGGGCGTTCGTGCCCGACAAAAGTGGATTTGGCAAAAACTTGGCGAAGACTGACTATTCCATTGTCAAGAGTAATCGATAATATTAAGTATTGTCATAGTTCAAGGCTTCCAGTGTGGGTATTACAATCAGAAGTATTATCAACATCAATAGTAAAAGGAATACGATTATACTAATTTAAAGGTGAATTACAATCGCTACTGCGCATTTGCGGTAATTAATAACCATGTTTCTCTATTTTGACGGGTGAGTTAAATTTGAAACCCGCGTTTCCATGCTATTATAGAACCAACCGCCTGAGTGAGCTAATTGACTCTGAAACTTGTTCAACCGAAAGCTGATATTTCGAAACGTTTCGCTTAGAACTTCACAAAACTTACGAAGAATAGTATTTTGACTATGTTCTTAATTCTGCCCATGCAAACAAATGTGCGTGAAAATTATTGTAAAGCGTATGACTGAACGTCAGAGCAATATATTAGGGACCTTAAGATTTGGCGACGCGCTCGTCTAGGACGCGTCGATTTACGCGGTCGGACTGAGGAAAGTCGCGTCGTCGCACGTGTGCAAAAAGTTGTTAAGATTTTCAACGACGCGGACGCCGATTCCTATATTCAATCTTTAAAAATGTCTTCTTTCAAAAAAGCTAGAAATGCTCTTCATCTGGCCTACGATGATTCATTGATAGACGACGAAGAGTTCGTGGTATTATACAATGCTTGTCGCTCGAAGAATCCAGAGTTACCGTATCAAGATTACCCAGCTTTTGATCTAGAACAAATGGACGAAGCTGAATGTTCTTTAGATTTTCGGTTTAGAAAAAAACAAATTCCAATTCTTGCTCAAGCATTGGATTTACCGGAAAAGTTCACTTGCCAACAAGGGACGGTTTGTGAAGCTACAGAGGCTCTGTGTATGGTTCTTCGCCGATTTGCCTACCCTTGTAGGTACAGCGATTTAGTTCCTCAGTTTGGCAGGCCAATTCCTGAGATGAGCATGATAACAAACACCGTTGTCGACTTCATCTACGAAAGGCATGGGGAAAAAATAACAAGGTGGAATCACGAGCTTCTTCGCCCAGAATCACTGCGAGTATATGCTGAAGCAGTAAAGAGAAAAGGGGCAGCTTTGAATAACTGTTTCGGTTTTATTGATGGGACAGTTAGACAAATCTGTCGTCCAGATCAGATGCAAAGGGCTGTTTACAACGGTCATAAGAGGGTACATGCCTTAAAGTTTCAATCTGTTACCATACCCAATGGAATCATTGCCAACATGTTTGGGCCTTTAGGTATGTTTATTTTACTTTTTCTATTTTTCCTTAGCTAAAACTGCTTAACTGCATGAATAAAATGCACCATTTGGGGGCTGTAAAATGCCATTGTATAATATATTAAATGGCATAATAATGTCATAGTAATTTATACTTGTTGTTGATATGTTTTTAGAGGGAAAAAGACATGATGCAGCAATGCTAGTAGACTCTGGGCTATTGAACGACTTGGAGCAGTATGCCTTTTCCGATGGTCAGCCCATGTGTTTGTATGGTGACCCAGCCTACCCTTTGCGGGTACACCTGCAAGCACCATACAGGAACCGGCAGCTTACACCAGCAATGACAGCATTCAACAAGTCCATGAGCGCTGTCCGCGTCTCAGTTGAATGGATCTTTGGTGACATAGTAAACTATTTTAAATTCCTCGACTTTAAAAAAAACTTGAAAATTTGTCTAAGTAGTGTTGGGAAGATGTATATAGTGGCTGCCCTCTTAAGAAATGCTCTTACTTGTCTACAGTCCAACTCTACGTCTACCTTTTTTGAATTAGAACCTCCTGCTCTTGGAGATTACTTTTCTTAAACATTAACACCACATTTATCTGTCTTAGCCAAATAATTTTATTGTGTAAACTGTTACTGTAATTGTTTATTTATTGACATACTACCACACTTTATTCACACACTACCACACTTTATTCATACACTACCAAATAAATAAACACAACCAAATAATTATTAAATAATAGACAAGTCATTTGTTATGGGCTGAATCAGGTAATGGAAATTTGAATGTTATATTTTAGTATAACATCAGTAATTAAATAACACCAATGAAAATATATTATTGTATACTTTACACTGGATACAACCCATAAAAAATGTCTGGTCTATTAAAATGTAAATAGTTTTCTATGTAAATAAAATTGAAATAATTTGTTTAAAATGTTTAAAAAAATGCAAACTATGAGCATTGTCCTTATTTTTCAAGCAATTTGCTCAAAAGAGCCATCAATGCCTGTCCTTGTTGTTGCTGCTGTTGCATCATCACCATTTGGTTTGCCTGCATTTGTTGGCTTTGCTGTTTTTGCATCTCGATCATCGTTGCAAGCATTTGGTTCTGTTGATTTGCAAAACGTTCGTTGTTCTCCTTTTCCATTTCTATTCGCTGTTTTTCTACCTCCATTCGTTCACTCTCTAATCTGTTACTCTCAGCTTTCAACTTGTTGTCTCTTTCTCCCTTCACCTTCAAATATTCCAACGCAGCATCCCCTCCCTTCCTAACTTTCCTCTTATTCCCACCTTGTTCGCTTGTGTTCCTTTCCTTGGTTTCTGCCAAATTTTCCATGGCCCTTTTCCTCATTTCCTCCGCTGCCTCTTTATCTGACTCCACCCGTTTCTTTTCCTCTGCTCCAACTTCTGCAGCTATGGTCTCTGATGCCTCTTCTCTTGCATTTATTTCCTCCAAGAGGACATCCAGTTCGGTCTGCTCTGGTGAGATGCCACTCGCATTCCGCTCTTGCCTATCCTTCTTCTTAAATTGTTGAAGCAATTTCCTCAGTCGGTCCCTCACAGATCGTTGATCAACCCGAAAGCACGGTTGCTCCATATTTTCTAGTTTTTTGGCAATGGCTTCCCAAATTTTGCCTCTCTCCATAGACTTCTTTTTTGTCTCAAAAAGTCTCGAGACCAAAACTTCTTTGGCAAATTCTATGTCATGTTGTAATGACCATTTCATAACAAAGCAAGTTCTAAAGAAAAGCAAATTAAATGTGTAAATGACTATGTACAGCATGAGCAAACAAGTGTTTATTATTTTTCTATTATAAACTACATTTGGATGATTAAATTCAGCCATAACGTAAGACCATAGACCCCTAATACAGATAGAGTTAAACAGGTAATCATTGACTATTTATCTTTGACCAAGAAACAAACAAACAACGACGTCAATAAGACTACTAATTTAGCATTTAATTAGGGAAAGGCACAAAGAAAGCTTCATAATTACTACCCCTAATACAGATAGAGTTAAACAGGTAATCATTGACTATTTATCTTTGACCAAGAAACAAACAAACAACGACGTCAATAAGACTATTAATTTAGCATTTAATTAGGGAAAGGCACAATGAAAGCTTCAGCCGTAATAGGTTGTTAAATTTCACAACAATTAATTGAGATAAACGCAACTTACGGTGATTTACTTCCAGCATTCAAAGACGAAGGCGATTGCTTGGCAGACATCTTTGTTGGTCTTGTTGAGTAAACTAATAAAAACAGTAAAATTGAACGGTTTTAAGGACATTCAATCGAAGAAATAAGTCGACAACAAGAGTTCACCAAATTCAGAACATATAAGTTTAAAAAAGCGTGGTAAAACTCACCTTCGAAGCGAGAGATGTGGACAACTTCACAGTGATCTACGACGACGCCAAAAGAACCTAAAACGCAGCGTCGCAGATTGACGACGAGATTCAAGGACGCACGCGCATGCGTATTTCCACTAAGATCACTTCCGGCCGCGTCCCAGACGAGCGCGTCCCAGACGAGCGCGTCCCAGACGAGCGCGTCGCCAAATCTTAAGGTCCCTAATTGTAAACGCACAACGGCGTTACCGTGGACTTATTTAAATGCAATTACTAATATTTCGAAAAATATAGACTTAAACGAAATTTACCGAGAATGGTATTTTGATTAACTTTCAACCACATGCAGATAATTAACGAGGCTATTCTTCGTAAATTTTGTGAAGTTCTAAGCGAAACGTTTCGAAATATCAGCTTTCGATTCTATAATAGCATGGAATGTCAAACGCGGTTTCAAGTTTAACTCACCCAAAATAAACATGAATATCTCCGCAAATACGCAGTAGCGATTGTGATTCACCTTTAAATTAGTATAATCTATTTATACTACTGATGTTGATAATACCTTGAACTATAACAATACTTAATATTACTATTATGCAATAGTCAGTCGGCAGAGAGGATTGGCCTTCGCCAAGTTTGTGCCAAATCCACTTTTGTTGGTCACGAACGCCCCCCCCGAATAGCGATTAATTATTTATTCCACAATTTTGGGGGAAAATCACGACCCACGACATTTTACCCACGACCATTAGCTACTCCCATTGTCATCGGATAGAGTACATGATATTGTGAAATGTTGCAAGATATTTAGGTTTATAAAGCCAAGTGACAGAAAATCCGCGACAGACGCACAGGGAGCAGAGAAGTCAAATATGAGTTATATTTACTGAACGTCTTACTCTTACCTTGGACAACTTATGAATCAATTCACAAAACTGAACTTGGCTGGATTTTCAACTCGTACGGCTTGGCAAGTTAGCAAATACTTCGTGTATTAAAATTCAAGCAAATTCATTACACCGCAGCCTAAAGTATTGTGGGCTCGCATGGGAACTGATTGATCAATATAGATTTAATAATAGGAAAAGGGAGGAAACAGCCGTTGGACCATTTTGTTCAAATTGCTCTAACTCGCATGAGATTTAACAAAAAAGCCCTATTTTAAGTATCCTATCTAAAAATTGTATATTCTCACCAAATCGTGCAAGATATTTGTAGAAATGGTTGTTAAACCTGCATATTTGGCGGCCAAAATTTACAGATTGTTTTCGTACGATGTGCACCGCAACACCTGGTGACGAAAATGACGTATTTGTTGATATGAGCATGACAGAATGTGGTTTCCCCAAGTTAATATTTTAAAATAAATGATTGTCCTCTCCACTTATAACTAAATCAGCGGTCTTTTCACGAGATCTCAATCCTTAAATTCTCATACACCAAACCTGGCTGAAATAGAAGAGAATATCGACGGTAGTCGCGGGAGGCGAGATTCGTATTTTTATCTTAGACTGTGTCAAACTTCACACTTCAGTGTTTCAATTTAATCAATTTTATAAGCTTTACATAAAGGAAGACCCACGAGATCGACGAACTAAAACATGAACAAATTTATAGCTTGAATAACAGAATGCCCTGGTTTTGCATCAAGTGACCAACTCATATTTATATCAAAGTTCTACTTTGGCCCAAGCTTTTATTTGATCAGATAATCGAAATATGTTTTACGTACACGTATGAATGCACTTAATATTCAAAGATCTTACCGGCATTTATTAGAAACAAAAACATATTTTTCTGTGTTCGACGTATTAATGGTTTGAAATCTTTTTGAAATTTCCAACGGTCAACTGGTCTAGTGAGGTCATTACCCATTCGCTTCCGGTATTTGTGCACTTCCGTTACCAGGTGTTGTGGTGCACATCGAACGATTGAACGTTAAGAGTTTCCTCACTTTCTCTATTTTTATTCGGGTTACCATCGGGGCATATCGTGTTTCCGAAGCAAGCTTCGCTGAGGTTCGGGCAATGCGAGCCCACAATACTATAGGCTGCGGTGTAATGAATTTGCTCGAATTTTAATACACGAAGTATTTGCTAACTTGCCAAGCCGTCATTCATAAGTTGTCAAAGGTAAGACGTTCAGTAAATATAACTCATACTTGACTTCTCTGCTCCTGCGACAGACGTGATTCAAAAACGTAGTAAACAAATAATCGCCCCAAATTAATCTATTAAACATATTTGCTTACATTGCTCGTCCTATTTATGATAAAAAGAAACATATTCACGCGATTTCATCGTCATACTTAAGGCTTAAAGGAGGTCTACAGTACGTTCTGCACATGTAAGGGAACTAATGTTTACATCTTTATTTACAAAAAAAATATTGATATCTTATTCAAGATTATAAACTTTTCTTGCTTCCTCTTCATTACTTGTACCCAAAACAAATGTTAATTGTTCCCAACGGTTTACATTGAGCTGAGTACTTCATGTAATTATCTACGAATGTCATGTTTTGGAGTCCACACTTGGCACATGCGCAGAACGGACTGTAGACTCCTATTTCTCCTGTGAATGCATGTTGAAAAGTGGCCTGGCATTCTACAATATAAATTATAAACAATACGACGTGGAAGACGGGTTCTCTGGCTCTGCTAATATTATTTCTCGGGCGTTCCGGAATCTACGTCACAAATTGTGCTCTCCCCAGTTTTTTGCTTGCGCGGTCGTGAATCACAGAGCTCTAACTTCAACTTGATGCCAGGGATAGGGAATTCAACCAAATCCAAAAAATTTTTCGAAGAACTACTTAGAAACATATTACAATTCTTTTAAGACTTTTAAAAAAATTGGGGTTAGGGGCACTTTAACCATTTTCCATAAACTATTCCCTTTCCAGGTCCGTACAGTAGCTTCACTCGGTCGATTGTTTGGCGGAAGGAGCCCTACGTTTAGCAAGTCGGCAGTTTTCACGTCCACAAGGACCTTTGAATACTTTATTAAGGATATCTTCATCGATTTTGAATACCTTAAGTTTGTAAATGCTTTCAAGTGATTTCGGGCACTCAGGCCATGACTGTCCTTTCTGTACATCATAAAAGCCTGTGTTGACTGTCTTGCCTGGAGATTTAGATTTAAAGTTTTCTGGTGTAAATTGAACGCAGTGGCCAATGTCGTCTTTCTTGTAAACCAGCAACAATCTAGGAGCGTCCTTATCCTTCATCTCTTCAACGACTTGTTCTAGAGCCTCATCAACTTTACTATCAATGTTTGCCTTGGAGAAAACTTTGTCAATCAAAGCAAGTTCTAGGAGTTCATGAAAGAAAAGGTTACAAGTACTAACTCTAACCTTGCCACGTTTCAAAAATAGTTGGCGTTGCATCTCTTTAATAAACGAGCTGCCGCACATCTCATACCCTAATACTTCGAGAATGTTGAAGAACACAGTTGGTACGCAGTTAACAGAACATTTTAATTGATTAGGGACAAGATGACAGTCATGTTCCTCGTCACTGGTGCATTCTTGAGAAAGGCTCTAGCAACAAGAACGTATACGTTTAAATTAGGAAGCAGTCACTTTTGATGGCGGAAAATGGGGCGGAAGATATTTTGAGAGGCTAATGAAAACTGTTTGACCTGCTAAGGGAGGGTCAACAATAAAAACCAACAGAAAAGAAAAGGCAAAAAAATGATAAAATCACCACACAAAACGTCAAATTCACTAACTAGTTACGTAAACAGCGACGTCAAACTGAAATCATTTGAACGTATATATAGATATAAATTATATCAGCTTAATTATTATATGACTGAAGTTGCATTATAGTTTTATATATTCTATATTTGACCCAGTAAACAATGCCTGAACAAAGTCAAAGACTCCAGCTCCTTTCACTCGAAACGACATATAAACCGTATAATGAATGAAACAATAATGAATAAAATTCAAAAGCTATATAGGAGTCAGAGGAAACATTGGATTAAACATGGCTTGTTACCTACCCCTTCTTCGAGTTGTTGCGGCACATCGATATCTAGCTCACCAATAGCACTTGCAAACGTCGCCTCAAAACATTGCTGCTGCAAAAACAATAATTTTATTTATATATATATATATATATATATATATATATATATATATATATATACATATATATATACATATACATATATATATACATATATATATATATATATATATATATATATATATATATATATATATATATATATATATATATATATGTAATGTTTACAACACGAGCGGCCGTGTTGTATTGAATATACAATCACGAGCCGAAAAACAACTTGTGAAATGAATAAATAGTAAAAATCCCTTTGGGATATTGAGATGCTAATTTGCTAATTAGTTACAAGCACTAGTGGTTGTATCAGAAGAGTATACATCCACTAGTGGTTGTAACTAATTAGCATCATTGGTTTTAGTTTGTATGGGGTTTACAGGGGTAACATGTGACGTAATTTCTGAAATTGGATTGGCTGCAAAACTCATGAATTAGTAATGAATTTCACATATATATATATATATATATATATATATATATATATCATATGGTCGAACACGACCTAATGAATAATATAACCTAATCTGTCAGTTGCCTGAAGATCGCAATACGCGTGAAACTCGGAGTAGCAACCGCATTAAAACTTATTTATTTATATGTATATATATATATATATACGTGTGGGTTTTGGTCTACGAAACGCAAAGAGTGCTCGATAACATATAGTTAGAGAAAATATATATATATATATATATATAAATAAGTTTTAATGCGGTTGCTACTCCGAGTTTCACGCGTATTGCGATCTTCAGGCAACTGACAGATTAGGCTATATTATTCATTAGGTCGTGTTCGTCATGTCACTAGCTTACTTAAGTTGGTGTTTGGTTACATGGCGGCATCTCGCGAATAATTCGTTGCGTTTGTTCAGTAGTTCTTTGTGGTCCCCTTTCATTATCAGAGGTTTCTCCTCTAGGCATAGGTTGCAGCGCTTTGACCCTGGTCTATACGCTGGCACTCGCTTGATGACTGACCATTTGATAGTAAAAGGTTGATTGCTATCCTTCAGGTTCCAGACATGTTTGGATAGTTCGGTGTTGCTGGCGTATTTCTTGTGTTGGAATGATTTTAGGTGGTTGCGGTAGCGTTCCTTAAATTCGTTTGCTGTTACACCAATGTAGCGTTTCGTTTCTCTATTGCTTGTCGTTTTAACTTCAGCTTGGTAAACCACGCTTTTTGTTAGGCATTTTCCGGCCATTGGACATTCGGTGCGTTTGCGACAGTTGCATGTGCGGGTTGTGTTGTTCGTTTGGTTTCGGTTGTTGTTGTTTGTTTGTGGTTGGCTGTTTGTGTGATTTTGTGCCTGGTTGTTCATTTGTGTTTGTCTGTTAGTGGTTTGTTGTTGTTTGGCGTGTTGTGACAATATACGTTTGTTATGTTGCTGTATGGCAGTTTTCATGTTGTCCATGCAGCTGTAGCTGACTCGTGTTGTATGTCGGTTAAAGATTTGATGTAGTTTGTGTGAGCGAGGGAAATGTTTGTCAACGAGTTGTAGAAAGTTGCGTCCTATGTTCGTTATGACGTTTTTGCTGTATGGCGGGTTGTACCATATTGTGTTGCGTCGTCTTGTCCTTTGTGAGTTGGCATTGTTGTTTGCGCTGTTATCGCTCGGTGGTTCGTATGTCAGGTTGGTGTTGAAGTTGCTGCGTTTGAGCGCGTCGTTGTACAGGGGGGCAGTTTCGTTGAACGTTTGTTCCTTGCACGAGAGATTGTTAATTCGTTTGTTGATGGAGAGCGGTAGTTGGCGTAAGATGGGTGGGGTTCGTCATTTGGTTTCCGGTATGGTTTGTACGTCCCGTTCGTCAAACGTTATGTCAAGAAAGTTTACTTTCTTTAGGTTCGTTTGTGCGGTAATCTTTAGCCCATAACTCGCGAAAATGCCTACTAGATCTTTCCGTGCTTTATCCGCCAATCTTCCCGATGATGTTTCGATGGCTCCCAAGCCGTCATCGCGGTACAGGCCCACGTTGCTTCCGAATCGGTTCTTCAAAGACTCTAGAATGAAGAGTCCAACGAGTTCGCAAATTTCTGCCCCATCGAAACTCCCCATCGTCACATCAAAGGTTGATGCGCTGGATTTCTTCGTCCACGCTTGCCCGTTGTTGAAAAGTAGTGATTTTCGCGCGTGTTTGATGATCGTTATGTCACTGTCAGGAATTGGGGTGAATTGCTTGGCCCAGGAAATTGCTTGGCCCAGGAAATTGCTTGATCGAGTAGATCTTCTGAAATCGATGGATAAAAATCCACGATATCAAAAGATAAAAATGTGTGTCTGTCCTTGTTATTGGTGGACATAAACCATGATATCGCGTCGTCTTGGTTTTTCCACTGGTTTGCGCGGGTTTGGTTTCGGATTTCGGTGTTGACGCGGTCGAGAATTATTTGCTTACTTTCCCCAAGTTGCTTTTGGCAGGGTTTATTAGGCGGCATTTCGGGTGGTTTTCAAAATCGTCTTTATGGTCCTTTAGCGAAATAAACGACTGGGCTTGCGCCATCGGTTCTAATCGGTTCCTGATCTTTAGCTCACTCGCGATCTCTTTCAGTTCATCATTGATGCTTTCCATCGTTCCGTCTTGTGCTAGTTTGTAGGTCTTTGTAATGTTCTCGGTTAATAGTTTGTTGTATGCGGCGGCGTCGGCTTCATATACGTTGCGGGTCTTGTTATATATATATATATATATATAGGAACATATATCTTATATATATATATATATATAGGAACAGCGCGAACATTCTAATACAACATTAAACTTTTCTGAAGAAGACTCGAAGAACCAAGTTGAAAGCTCAAAAACTTTAATAATATAATCCGGAATCTGGAGAACACTTACCTACAACACGCCTGGATTACAAATCTTCAAATTCGTTTATATAAATATATATATATATATATATATATATATATATATATATATATATATATATATATATATATATGCGATTTACCATACTGTTCATGCAGGAGTACTGTAATCTCTTTCTGCTAGTTTAATAATAGCAGTAAAAAGTGTTCTTCATCAAAATTATGCATTAATCATGATATTCTTTTTTTATATTTAAACATACATATTATTGACGTTTACCCAAGAGGCTCATCAATGGGCATAAAGTGGCTGTACAGTGTATATGTTAAATGAATATATAAAGAATATACTGTACATACCTCCCCATCTGCAAAATCTTTACCATCAATTACTGACGAATAAAGGTCTAAGTCTTCTTCCAGCTTTGTATTCCTTTTTTCAAGCTCTTTACATTTGGCTTTAGCCTTTGTTTTGGAAAAAAATATAGAAACAAATGGATAAAACTTAGTCCACTGCATTTAAACTGACTGGTAACTACAAGTTCACAATAACCAAAATGTAAGTTTTGAACGGCGTTTCAACGAAGGTCGGAATATATTTTCTGGTGCTCCAACTGAAGCGCCAGTTATTCCATTTCGTGCATGAGCCAGCATCCCAAATTTGATCGATTCGTACCACAAGCCCCTGGTAGACCTAAACCTAACCAGAGAACCTGGCTCAGCCCTCGAAAACGAGGTCGGCATTCGGCAATGCCGACCTAGATGCCCTGACCTCCGAGGTCAACCTTTTTGCCGACCTCAATCCAGTTCTTCTCAGCTGATGAATTACCTTTTTCGGCCGCGGATAGCAGCTCAAGAAGCCTTTGTTTTCGTTCGCATAACCCTCGCATTTAATTGATCGAGTTAAATTCGTCGACGTCAGAATTATTCAAAAAGTGCGATATATAAGAAGAAGCCAGTTAGCTACATCAGTTGTCAGCGTTCTAATTTTTTCTTTGGTCGTAAACAACTCCATATATGGGATACATACTAAGGATTTTGGGTGAAGGAAAATTCGAGTGTATAATATATACATTTTAAGACCAAACCGGGACCAGTTGCGAAAAATGCAACTACACAGGCCTTCCTGCAGGAATTGAACCCACGACCTTGCGATTCTAGTGCAATGCTCTGGAAGGCCTGTGTAGTTGCAATTTTCGCAACTGGTCCCGGTTTGGTCTTAAAATGTATATATTCTACACTCGAATTTTCCTTCACCCCAAATCCTTAGTACACGCTATGTAATCGAGTGAAATGCCCAATATTACTTTCCATATATGGGAGTTGGTTGTGCAAATTTAGTTCAGTCTTCGCTGTCTGGCAAGATGCCAGCCTCCAAGAAAACCGTTCATAACTGGGGATTTTCGTGCCTCGGTTATGACGTTAATAATAATGGTGAGGTAACACTGATATGGTGTAAGACGTGCCGAGAGTTCTTCCATTCCGAAAGCAAGAAAGTAGCTCCAGCAAAAAAGGGGTTGCGGCAATCGGATTGGAAGTCTTTATCAAGGGCACTGCTACGGTAAAGAAGAAGAATTTTGCCGATCATGTTAAGAAGAGTCAAACCCATGCAACAGCAGTTTTGCGACTTGTGGTTGCCGATACAATATCGTTGTCTGCATCAGCAAGTTCCAGCTCATCTGCCATTCGAAGTGGAGCGCCAAAACTGAGTACTTTGCTGCCATATATACAGAAAATAAGTGCACGCCAGAGGTGCAACTTACCAATAAGTTCCAGTTGGCCCACTTCTTGATTGGGAAAAACAAGTCTTTCAAGTTTTATCGGGATATGGCGTCATTTGAGCAACAAGTACACCACGTCGTTTTGGGATCAAGCTACAACAGCGACAAATTAGGGAAGGAAATTGTTTCCTACATCAGCAAAATTATTGTGTTGACTGAAATAACCGAACCTTTGAATAGTAATGCTATGAACTATTACAGTATTTTGAATGATGGAAGCAGCAGTGCCCAAACTATGGATGAAAAAGAAATTTTTCTCATTAAAACTGGTGCAACAGGAACTCCGAAATTTGAGGTTATGAGCCTAGAGGAACCCAAGAGCTGCAACGCCGAGGGCTTGCAAAAATCCTCGACAGCGGCCACTGACGGAATGAATTTTACTTTCCCAAGGTCTCAAAAGGAGTTGGGAATGTGCTCAGATGGCGCTTCTGTCAATGTTAAGCTCCACCGGCTCGTGCAAGAGGAACTTGGAGCGCATTATACACTGGTTTTGTGCCCTTCACACAAGGTGGAACTCGCCATTGGAGATGCATTCAAACTCTCTGAGTTAAACAGCCAATGCCAAGAAGATGTCAAGAATGTTTACCACCTCTTCAAGAAAGCTACATTGCGATGGCGTCTATTCAAGCAACAAGCACGCTGCAATGAAATTCACTACTTACGATAGAAGCGTCCTACTGGAACTCGTTGGACCGAGCATCAAGCGGCAGCATTAGGGTCATACAATACCAATCTCCCGCTCCTTATTGGATATTGCAATAACCAGATTGCCGATCCCCTACAACGACACAGTGAAAAAGGCGGTACCTAAGCTGCAAGGAATTCTTGGAAACATCACGAAAACTAGCCATATTCTCTTCAATGCCATCAAGCAAGACATTTTGGCAGGAATCACCCCCATGACCAAAGTTCTCCAGGATACTGAACTCATCTTGTCTGGTCTGATCACACTTTGTTCGTCTGCTCTGAAAACAGTGAAGAAACTAAGAAAATTGCTTGACGAAAATGGTGCCGAAGTATTTGAGAGAGTGGAAATTTTCCCGGTCTGTTCGTCTTTTCTCTCTTTGTTAGATCGCGAAGTTGCCGACCTGCTTCCTGAGAGACGAACACGCTCAATTGCCAACGAAAATGTCGGAAATTATTTGTTTCACGACTATTTGGTCAAGGGAAGTCCGGAGGCTGCTGCACGTCTCCACAAGATTGTTCAGCAGTTGGAAGTCTCGCTTGACGAACGCTTGAGCTCCATCGCAAAGGACGATTTGTTCGTGGCAATCGCTGATGTTTTGAACACTCAGGCATACTTGTTCAAAACATGCGACGAAATATTTTCGAAAGTTTCCGAGATCGTTTCTAAGTTCAAGAGCTTGCTAATGGCAAACGGCTGCCAGTTAAGCAAGCTGAAGTGCGGAAAAACTCTAGAGGAAATTTTAGATGACGAGTCTCCGTGGTCTGAATCAAGTGACGATGAATTTGAACACTGAACTGTTGTTATATTTTAATTTAATTTAAGTAATAGTATCGCTGTTTGTTATATTTTAAACGGAATAGTTAGTATCGTTGTGTTCCGTTATTAAACTAAAACCGTAAACAAAACAGGAATTTGAGACAACATATGTTTGTTGTTAAGTTTTAATCCCGAAAATTTACAAATTATTTTGATGCAAAAGTAGGAATATTATGATACGGATACGGTTGTTGGAAACACGGCATTTGGAATGCGTACTACTGCTTACTAAGGCTTCTGGCTTGCAGATGTTCTGAAATTGCGATTCTTGAGGTAGAAAGTGGCCACCCAAAAATGCCGAGAGGAGACCTAGGTCAGATTTAGGTCGGCATTTTTTTGCCGACCTCAATTTTGACTTTTTTCGAAGGCTGCTGGCTCATTGGTGAGAGCGTCCGGCTGGCATTTGGAAGGTTGTGATCGGAGCTCAGAATTTTTCTCCAGTTTAATTATGACAGCTTGTACAGCAAAAACAATCAAAAATTTTTTTGGATGATAGCATTTCCAGATGTGTCACTTTCTGTGAGAAACAGATTTATTTAACAAATAGATGACATTTTTCTGTGCGTGTGTACTGTAATAACGCAGATGACGTCACAGCGTGTAAAGAACAAAAAAGTACGCCACGAGACGCAGTCGAGTGGTGTGACTGTTGTTCTTTACACGATGTGACGTCTTCTGTGCGTTATTGCAGTACACACGCACGGAAAAATGTCATCTATTTGTTTTATACATCAAATTTATTATTTTAATAAGAAATGTTTGATATTTTTTGAATCGTCGAACTGGCAGGGCTATTGAAAAGGAGGTAAAATTTTCAATTCAGTTTTAATTACGTCATAGGTGATCTATACAAATAAAGCAATCTGATTGGGCGACAGAAGAAATAAGGCTGTCCTGATTGGCTATTTTTTCAGCTTCCGGTTACGTCAGTATAATTTATGCAAATCATGATCATGACAAATTGAAAGTTTATTCAAACTTCGTGTCTTCGTCGGCATTTCTAGCCAAAATATTTATCGTTGAACAAACAGATTAGTTCTTCTGGACGGGATCTTGCTGTCCCATGTATATTTGGACGCTTCTTATGCTGCAAATTCAGCTGGGAAAGCATTTATCGTTGGAGAAGGCCGAGAAGCACGCGTACTATTAACCAGCGAAATTATATATGTTCTGTGTTTGGAAATCTTGTTGACAATGGCTGATA
This sequence comes from Corallium rubrum, assembly GCA_964035015.1. Taxonomy (NCBI): domain Eukaryota; kingdom Metazoa; phylum Cnidaria; class Anthozoa; order Scleralcyonacea; family Coralliidae; genus Corallium; species Corallium rubrum. The sequence goes on along the minus strand of CAXIUP010000031.1, from coordinate 370,284 downwards.
TCTCCTGGATTTGTATGGCTGAACAGTATTTCCATGAAGAGGAATGGAAATTGTATCAGAAAATTTCTGAAGCTGTGGAGTAGATAGCGTTGTGCGCCGGAGACGAAGGTATTGAATGACCGTATTTATGTCGATAATTTTAATATGTCAGTGTCGTCGGACGACTTGATGGCCGTGTCTCTCATCACTGAGTGATATGTGTAATCCTCAGACAGTTGAAATGCACTTTATATTGTCCAAGTTGGCATGCCTCTTCAAACGTGGAATTTGATCAAATTTTTATAAAACAAAATTTTTTTGCGACTTCGTTACGTCAGCTGTGCATGTGTACTTTAATAACGCATAGTTCTTAGCCAATCTGCAGATTGTTTGTTTTTCTTTGGTTGTTGTATATATATATATATATATATATATATATATATATATATATATATATATGTTATCAGGATTTTGGGTGAAGGAAAATTCGAGTGTAGAATATATACATTTTAAGACCAAACCGGGACCAGTTGCGAAAAATGCAACTACACAAGCCTTCCGACAGGAATTGAACCCACGACCTTGCGATTCTAGTGCAATGTTCTAACCCTAACCCTAAAAGACAGTTTTCCAGCATGAGAGCTAGAAATGCCCTTACAGCTATTTAATTTCTTTTATTTTACTAAACTTCTATAATACTAACATAACACAACACAACACAACACAACACAACGCAACGCAACGCAACGCAACGCAACGCAACGCAACGCAACGCAACGCAACGCAACGCAACGCAACGCAACGCAACGCAACGCAACGCAACGCAACGCAACGCAACGCAACGCAACGCAACGCAACGCAACACAACACAACACAACACAACACAACACAATACAACACAACACAATACAATACAATACAATACAATATAATATAATATAATATTATATATATATATATATATATATATATATATATATATATATATATATATATATATATTCATTTCGTAGTTGTTATTCCTGAGTAAATGCTATCACACATACTCATTTACTACGTATGAAGACCTTTTCAAAAATGTATGTCACCCTTTGTCCCCTAGAGTGGTACCAACAAACCGTCTGGCTCATGTACACTATTTAATTTTTTCAAACAAATTTTTATTGACATGATAATTAAGTTGTACATATACATGTAGTACTATGTGGTACGTTTGCGAGCTTGGTGTAATGTTAGACGTTCGGTGGACGTTCGTCAAGCTCAATTACTCAGAAAATATTTCTGAGCCCCAGACAGGGTTCAAACCTGCAACCTTCGAATGACCTGTTAGATGCTCTAACCATTGAGCCACTGAGACTCAGATGGAGAGCTAAGATTGCAAATTCATAGTCATATGTGCTCCTAAGTGGTAGCGTTTGCATATGAGATGTTGTTGTTTAAGTGACATGATAAGTTGAACATATACATTATGTAATGCATCATCAGTTTGCACAACAACTCCAGCGAGTTGCGAGTGCCGAGTAAAGAGTCTGGGTATGAGGTGCAGTTTTGCATAGTTTTTATAGTTTGTTTATAAAATAAATATTCTACAAGCATTTTAAACTTCAAAGGTCTTGTTGAGGTAATATTTTTGACGGAAGTATGATTTTTTACCTCATGTAATATGAATTCATCGATTAGTGTTTAATTAAGAAGGCACTGTAAACGTTTGAATAAAGTTCGTTGTTTCATTCGTTTTGATTACACAATCTCAACTAAACTTACCACATCAGTTTCGCTTTGTTTCAGTTCCAACTGTTCAACCCCATCTTTAATACCCTCCTCTAGATTTCTAATCTTTGTATTGGACTCTTTTTTCTCATTCATCAGCCGCTGAATGATGAATGCTTTTACATGACCTTCATTTTCACTTTCTTCTAGTTTTCCTTTTACTTTATTTAATTCTTCTTCTCTTTTTGGACATTCTGCACAACTTGAGGATTCTGGACGACTCTGGAACAGGAAATCCCGCCCACTCTCATCCTAAAAAAGCAACACACAACAAATTAAAGGATACTTACGAATTGAAGTAATTAGTAAGGATATTTGGTAAAGGAAAAGTTTCAAAATTTGAAATATATATATACACATTTTACCCCATTTTTTAACAGACACGCTCAGGTGAGCATATATCTATTGCATTATTACTCGGGCGACCTGTGGTCGGCCGAGTCTATGTTTCGGCTTTTTTTTTCTTCTCTTTTTTTTTTGGGGGGGGGGGGGGGGGGGGGTTCCACAAAATGGCATTATTGCATCATCCCGTCAGGCCTTGCGAAACTGTAAGGCGTGCTCGATTTTCGATTTTTCGAGTCTTTCTTTTCGACAGCTTTGCCTTTGATCGAGTTGGGTTTCGGTGGTTTCGGCGGTGAATTCATCAGTAGTTGATCAGTAATGTTGCTGACAAGGTTTGTCCATGAAGACAGAATAGACTAGTATATTACAGACGGGAGAAAATGTTCAAAATGCCGTGTTGACATCAGTACCTAGGAAGCCTTGACTTGAGGACTAGAGGTACAAGAAAGAGCCACATAATATCAAAGAACATATACGTACTGTTTACCTAGTATTAAACGCCTTGCTGCTTGGTTCAACTACTACCAAACACATGTGGTAGGCACCGAATAATGCAAAAAATACGTTTAGATGTATCAGTCGTCTCCCTATCATGAAGGTGTCGCATTACATTCGGAAATGTGTTTCAAAAATGCATGTTTAAATATTTTCTGTTGGTACGATTTACATGAATTCTATATCGGAACCATCGCTTGAATATGCCGAATTCAGCACTATAGGTTTTGTGGTTTTGTCTAGTCTACTGAAAGTATTAACATCGTTTAATTATTCGGCTAAACGGGCTTGTTTACGCCAAATCGCTTCATGAAACCATGTACCTCATATAAGACCATATATAGGGAATTCGTGTCGAGCGGCCTTCTGACATGAGAGTTTTGTTGCACACGCTGTTCCTCAGGTTTTCTAGATGTGCGAAGACTGCGCCAATATTTGCAGAAATCAGTAGCCCGAGTGAACGCCTAAGCAGGCGTCTTGTTTTAATGTAATATATCATACACGAGGAGGAGTGTTTCATCAGGATATCCAAACACTGAGACGTTTGTTGAAAACCGAGGTGAAGCCGAGGTTTTTGAACAAACTTCGAAGTGTTTGGATATCCTGATGAAACACTCCTCCGAGTGTAAGATATAGCATCTCAAACAAATCAGTATTTTAAGAGAAAATCGGGGTAAAAATTTGCTTAATTTATGTAATTTCTTCCTCGGATATCCAAATCACAGACACGGTACTGATTTCCTGTGTGTTTTCCTCATGAATTATTAATGAGTTTGAGATGCCTATATCTATACTTGGTCAAAACAATGATGTTGTAATTGTGTAGTTGTAACAACATTGTATTGAGAGCTAAACAAGATTTTTGACAAAACTCCGTCTTCAGTAATATGCTGGCCATTTTTAAAAAAAAAAACAACACAAAAACAATTTGAAATATTTGAAATTTGTCAATTTCAGTAAATTTGTCAGTCCCCAAATCCTCATTGCTTCATCCTTGACTGTTGTTTTCAACATCTGTTTTTCAGGCTATTGGTTTATAATTGCATCTGTCAATCATTGTAATGGTTTGATACAGCATATTACTTCTGTCACTGCCGATACTATTTCAAATGCCACAATTCTATTACATCAACTTGAAAATGCTGCTAAAGATGTTGGCCTATATGTCAATGCCTCTAAAACCGAACACATAAGCTTCAACCAGCAAGGCCTGTTGACTCTTTTACATACCTTGGAAGTGAAATCAACTCTACCGAAAAGGATGTGAAAATTCACATAGCAAAAGGCTGGGCAGCCTTAAATACAATGGATATAGTCTGGAAATCAGATCTACCGGACGACCTCGAATGCAGTTTCTTTCGCACCACAGTTGAATCTGTTTTGATGTATGGTGCCACAGCTTGGACAGTGACTAAGACTCTTGAATCCAAGCTAGATGGCACATACACTCGGATGCTGAGAGCTATTCTAAATATCTCCTGGAGACAACACCCCACTAAATCACAGCTCTATGGACTCATCCCAGATATTTCAATAATTGTACGTGAACGCGGAATGCGTTTTGCTGGATATTGCTGGAGAGCAAAACAAGAACTTGCAAGCGACCTACTGCTCTGGACCCCTCGCCATGCCAAACTCAGGTCGGTCGCCCAGCAATCACCTACATTGACCAACTATGTAGAGATACTGGATGTCTGCCTGAAGACCTCCCGTCCCTGATGCAGGACCGTGATGGATGGCGTGATAGGCTGAATGTCCAAGCTTAAGCCCGACCAGATGATGATGATGATGATGATGATGATGATGATGATGATGATGATGATGATGATGATGATGATATTACTTATATATGCATGGACATATTAACTTGACCTGCACTTTTAATCTTTTAACAAAACATTTTCATGACAAAGCTATAGTCTACTGCAGCCAGGTATATGTAAAATGAAATTACTGTACATGTATGTAGATTTTAAAGAAATTTACCTGGTCAATTGACTCACTTGGCTGAGCCTTTTCATCAGAACTACATGTAGGTCGTTTGGTTTCTTCCATTTTACTAGAAACAAATCAATGAATGTAAATTGTAAAAGCCTTGGGAAAAAATATCTAATATATATCTATATCTATATCTATCCCTCTGTAAATAGTACAAAATTTTATATGATGATAAAGTTTGTTCTCCGAGTGAACGAAGAGAAAAGTTCCACACCATTTTTGAATTTGAATTTATTAAATTTGCCACTTAACGTGTGGCAGGAGGGAGGAACAGAACTTTCATCCCAATTGACACCAAACTCCTATGTATATAGACAACTAAGACCTAAGTGTTGATTTTACGGAGGGAGGAAAACTGGAGAACCCGGCGAAAAACCCTCGGAGCACAGGAGAGACCAACTAAACTCTACTCACATAAGTCCCAAGCTGGCGGAGGACGGAGTTATTCCCAAACGGTCACCCATCCAAGTACTAACCTCGTCCGACTGGGCTTAACTATTGGTGAGAGGCAGCGCCCTAACAGCACACGCCACCCGTGCTCGCCCTACCAGCTGAGCTACACGGTCAACACCGGAGAAGGTCGATGCCATGGAATGGGGTTTAAATACTAAATAGACACTCGGTTGGTGTTAGTGTTAGTGTTTTGTAAAATGTAAAGGGGGCATGAAGTTTTTGTAATAAACAAGGATCAGAATCTTTGATGATCAACATTATTATACAAACAAACATTTCTTATTGGGAAAAATCATTCAGAAAAGCCTTTAATTGGAATTAGTTTGTGTTGTTTTGTAAAATGTAAAATAAAAGTAAAAGTAAACCATAAGGCTCAGGTATTTAGATCCTGGGAGCGACTTATCATCCTTGGTGTATTATGTTGGTGAATAGGCGTGGAAAATGGTTAATAATTTGAGGTTTAAGGTGTTAGGATAAGGTGTTAGCCATTAGGTACTGTCTGTCTGACTTGTCATACTTAAATTTTATTTAAATATATTTAATAATTAATTGGAATAAATACGGTTAACAACGAACTTTCCGTGTAGTACGTGGGTGCCGTAGAGAAGTTTCTGAAGGTCTGGGCCCTATTTCCCTCTTTTCCCTGCACTAACTGGACATGTGATTAAGGCCTATATGAGCAATGTCAAAAGGATGCTCAGCACTGTACGCCAAACAAATGCCAAGGCTGACTTGGAATGCCCGCCGTTCAATGCCCACCCACCTTCTCCAGTTTCATGAGGAGAGGCCTAAAAGGTAAGCAACCAGCATTCATCTCAGAGGTGTTGGACCAGCCACCAGTCTGGAGTTCATACGAACCAGAGGTAGTATTTATTATGATTATGCAGAGTAAATAACTCTCCCTGTACATTGTACTTTGGAGAGTGTGTTCTACACAGTGAATTCTATATAAGGACTGGAACGCTACCTCCATAAGGCCGGCCTTATGATTGGATGAAGTCAAACCTCCGGCTGCTGGGGGCAACTGACCGACGTCCAAGGGGCGGTAGAAAACAGATCAATGGCCCAGCAAGCTTTTTTTTAATTTTTTTGTAGTTGAACTGCTTTAGAATTGATATAATGAAGCCAGTATCTATTAGAATCATTGTCGTTTCTGTCTGAGGTATGTTTGCTGGCAAAAATAGAACCATACCAAATTCGGCGCAAAACGGTTAAATTGAAGCATTCACACGTAAAAACGCACAAGCTGTTACAGACCTGCAAGCAAGTTGTTACAAGGCTGTTCAACAGGCTGTCACCGTCATGTGTTCGCATTGGCTGTCCCAGTCTGTTAACATGTCTGTAACAGGTTGTTGACAACTTGTAACAAGGCTGATGACAAGTTGTTCCAGCAACCTGTTACCGCTATGCACTCAACAAGTTGTTAACAGGTTCTTGAATGAACAGCATTGTTACAACTTGTTCCCAGCCTTGCTACAAGCCTGTTGCATGCGAACACATCCTGTTGACAAGCTGTGATATTTTTACATGTGTAGGCAGCTCAGAGAAACGTCTTGAATTTGCCGTTATCGCTCGACGTTCGGCAAAAGTTCGGCAAATTCAAGACGTTTCTCGGGGCTGCCTATGATTGAAGGAGGAAATATATCGCCAAATGAAAGCAAAATTTTGCTTGGATTGATGGAAACTCCTGACGAAAATTCAGGTTTTATTTAGTATTTATTCGTCTTTATTTAATTTATGAATTCTTGCAACCCTGTCAAGCTGTGCCTTTGCTCTTATGAATAGTCTCCTCATATGTTTGATTTTGATGCCTTTAAAACACTGTCAGTTCGTATTTCTGTGTTTTGTTTGATTTTTTGACTGTTCAGAAAATTTAATATTTATGCTTTTTATTGATCATGTCAGCATCCATATGCTCGACAGATTATAGCCACTAGATTGCAGTAGGTTTTAGCCCTGATTAATGCTTTCTTTATTTGATTCAGGATAGTTCATAGATTTTTTTCTTAACTTTTGATACCTCGACGCTTGGAGCTGTACTACAAAAATTCAAGAGATCTGTGTGGTTTCGGACTCAAATTGTATTTTTTCTCATTCAAGCTAAGCTTTTTTGCTGCTAAAAGAGTTTATTTAGAAGAAATATATATTACTGTAGCATGTTTGCATTTCTTTGTAAGTGGGTCATAACAAAATTAAAAATATAACTTAAAAAATAAAGATTTTCTTGCATATAAAGAGGACTGGGGACACCCTGCATGTCAGCCTCCATGATGGCTTCAAAATTTGGTTTGTAGGTATCGTTTCAGTCCTTATATAGGGTTCACTGGTTCTACGTTATCATAGAAGTGTTTAACAGTTTAGAAAAGTATTTCAAAGCGAAACACAAACTAAAACGTCAAATCAAAAGTTGTAATGAAAAAATGGGAAAATATGCTAACTGGATAAGTGGAAAGCAAAATATGATCAATCCACACAGGGAGTTGGCCAGTTAATAAAAGTAGTGTGCTGTGTAGGCAGTGTTGAAACAACAATCGAAATATGGTATAGTAGGTTAATACTGCCGAAACAGAGAACGTAAGTGGCCTAACGTTTCGAGCGAAGGCCCTTCGTCAGAGAGAAACGTGCGAAGGCCCTTCGTCAGAGAGACACGTGTTTCTCTCTGACGAAGGGCCTTCGCTCGAAATGTTAGGCCACTTACGTTCTCTGTTTCGGTAGTATTAACCTACTATACCATATTTCGGCCAGTTAACTGAGTTGGCCCTCTTCCTAACCACTCGAGTGCTTATGTGCAAATGTAATATCTACAGAGGTGTAGCCAGAAGGGGGGTTGGGGGCCCAGCCCCTTCCTGGCAAAAGTGCTGCTACCCCCCTGGGAAAATTTGGTTTTATATGCTTCAGTTAAGCTGCCCCCCCCCCCTAGGGTTTTCCCAGACCCCCTTTGACAAAAAAGCCTGGTTACACCTCTGAATATCCGGTTCAGTATTATTAAATATGTATTCATATCCCCTTGAATTTACAGACTAGCTATAGTTATACTGTACTACAATTACAATGTATATACTGTATTATACATATATATATATATATATATATATATATATATATATATATATACTTCTGTTTAAAAAACCAAGACGAGCTGACAACTTGAAAAAGTATAGAATAAAACATATTCCGAAGAATAATGCCATCCTTTAAACTCAAGATATGAGTCAAACAAGTGGAACTATGTTGAAAATTGTAATATTTCAATTTTATTTCAAAGTCATCATCGAAATATTACAATTTTCAACATAGTTCCACTTGTTTGACTCATATCTTGAGTTTACAGGATGGCATTATTCTTCGGAATTTGTTCTATTCTATACCTTTGTTACCGGTGTCGAATTTTAATATTGCATACTTTTATATCTATAGCGATATTCGTGATTTAAAATAGGAACAGCTTTAATAGCTGTAATAGTCCTAATATAAACGTGGCTAGGGTGATGACGGCAATCTAAAAGAAGTAGTTATAGCTATATTGCATTTTAATAGAAGAAACCAACAAACAGGACGACATGCTATATAATCTAGACTACGTGATAGCCTGTTTGGCTGTTTCATGTGTATTTTCAGAAAAGCTTTTACAGCAGTGTATATATAATAGATTATAAGTAAATAAACAGCTGGTAGTTGAGGTACTAGTTGAGATTTGACTTGAACACTCAATCGACCATAAAACTCTTGGGACCATTTAATTATAAGGTCCCAAGAGTATAAAATCATCGGTCGTGAACTAATAAAAGCGTAACTGTAGAATTGAGAGTACGCAATTCAATGTAATACAGCCGACGACTTTTCAAGACAAAGACATCGTTTGAAATCATTCATATGACGTACAGTACTTGAAAAATTGTCCGTTATTCTATTCCGTAATTGCTCGCAAAATAATTACAGTACATTCGAGACAAGAGTGTACATGTTAAATTAACTTAAATACAAGAGTAAAATAGCGGTTGACAACGTGAAATATTGAAAGGGTGGCATTCCAAAGCCAATAAAACTATCAGTGATTCAATCAGAATTCAGATTAGATTAGATTAGATCAGATCACTATTTATACTAAGTATCTCATTGAACAAATACTCAAATAAATATTGTCCATACCTCTTTGTACTACGATATCCTTTTGGGGGTTTCCGAAACGGAATTCACAGACAGAAAGGAAGACGTATTAAAATTTCGTAGAACGCCGGCCTGTTTGAGAACAGAGGGGACAGCTGTCACGTGATGTCACGTGAATTTCTCGACCAATGAATTGGCTTCATTTTCTCATCGTTCTCGAAATGAAAATTTCGCATTGGACTTGGAAATGCCGAATATTACGCTATTGTTATTCAATGTTTTCTTTAAAAAAGCAACGATATCGTTTGATATATTGTTGGACTATCCATGTCTGCACGATTTTGAAGGTAAATGTATTTTTCTACTTTGTTTTGATCGTTTATGTAGGTCGTGTCGTCGCAAAGCGAAGACCCCATTTCCGGTTTCTCAACAATTCTCAAAGAAAAAAATCTCGAATTCCAACGGTTCGAATTCTCTAATTTTTGCGTAATAAGTTGCAGAAATGTCTCATCTTTGATTCTATTCGGACGACCCCTGGTGACCCACTCACCTTTTTCGAGATATTCGCCGTTGAACCGACCAAGGTATTTTGGCTTTTGTCAAGATGGCGCCTAACAAATTGAGAGCCTTTCGCCACTAAAACCTTGTTTTCTTCAAAAGAATTTTGGAAGTTTCCCAATATTTAGAGCTTTATTCCTTATAATAAGTGTAGAATGAGTGGTGGACAAATATTAAAGAGTAAAAATTGGTATTTGTCTGTTTTTAAGGTCCAAAACGCTTGACCTCGCTGTATAAAAACACCATTCTGGAAAAACTGTATACATATCAGACCTGCATACATTTGTATAATTGTTACAGAATGTACTGAACTTTCTTAAAGATCTGCTATATCTGTATACAGAACTGATATGTATAGATATTTTTTTATATATTAAATAACAGTGTGTTCCATGACAGTAGTATGATTATTAAAATTGATAATGTGTGGATTATTGTTGGATAAAAAGTCTTATCTTTTATTAACACTACTGTATTTGTTAAAACTATTAATAACATGGGAAAAATGCAAAATAAATTGATTTGAACATGAACATTGTTTTCTCACTATTTTTGCATTTTTCTCAGTATTTCTTGAGAGGAAAAAATTGGATCTCACTGTTTTTGCTTGGGGTAGGTTGGCAGGTCTGAATATATATTATTCCTTTTGCCCAAGTGGTCCCATTTCAACTGAGTTAGTGATGTGGGAAGCAAGCTGATGGGTGGGTGAAGTGTACACTTTCAAAAGTACCTTGTTTCAGGGCAGAGCTTCAAAACGACCCTTGAGGCACGTGTCCAATAAAGGCCTTTTTTGTTGCAAAGGGGGCCTCTAACCAAGTGGGGGTGGGTGTGTGTGTGGCATGTGCCCCTGTGTCTACCCCTTGGTTTGTTCACCCATGAAGTGAATACAATAGCTAGGCATTGGCTGTATAGTCAACTCTTAAGACATGAAAGGGTTAATAATTCCATCTCACATCCTATTTTTTACAGGAAGTGTAGAGATACAGTACAGATGTCAGTGTAGGAATAACTTACTTTGGTGGCATTCAGACTGCATGCCCAGGCACGAGCACCAATCTCAACAGGATTTTTACAATGTTACATTTTTACCAAATAACATTCAAATAATATGTAGTTTGAAGTTTTGCATGTTGTCATGTTGTATAATTACATAAGGCAATGCATAATAATTGTGGACATAACTAATAAAATCTTAACACAGAGTACTGTATTATCTCGCATATTATTATGCAAACCAAATGCTGGATCTCAAAGCCTAATTAAATGCCTGGATATTATTCATCCCTTTGCTTTTGTGTATGTACATGCTGATAAACAGTGAACTCTGTCTAAGACAGACACCCTTGGGCTGGACTTTGTCTGCCTTATAGTTCATTCACATGTCTACCTTAATACAGTAACTTTTCTAATGCCGTCTCTAAATGTGCCAAAGTTGATGTGTTCTTGGCAGGGGGGGGGGGGGGGGGGGGTTGGTTCACTGCAAAAATGCCAATGTTAAAATGTTAACAATAAATTATTTCAATTCCAATAAATTATTTCAATTTTGAATTCGCCTTAATACAAAGAAAAATACAAGATTGTTATTGAATAATAAATTTTAAGCTAGGTTTATTCACAATTTTATAAAATTTGGGATACAAGTACAGTAAGTAAAACGAAACAAGAGTGTTTGTTAAAAAATTGGGGGGAAAAACAAGGATGATAGTTGTAACTAATTGATCCAGATAATTGCTACACACAACAATTAGAAGTTTGCAGTAATACTGCAGAATGCAAAACATTAAACCATGGAAAATGCATCAAGGTTAGAAATTATGGGAAAATTTGAGAGGGAAATCATTAAACAACAAATGTTGATTTCTCACCACGCTTTCCTCCAGTTGTAACAAATCACACATTGCACAGCACAACCAAATCCTTCTTTGTTGTAAACATCTAATTCATTTCTGATTTGTTCGATTATTTGTAACAAAAAATGCGTCGAATTCAAAGGAACTTGAGTAGTCCTTGAAAACTATCTTGAATGCCCATCCGCCATAACGCCATTGTCACGAATATATGCCAAATAAAGCACAATCTGATCATATTAACTGTCTATGGTCATCGCGAATTGTTCTCGTATTTTTCTGGCCATCAGATTTATCAATTCTGGATAAACTGTGACGAGTTTTCAAAAGTTTTTGTGCATTTAGTCCACCGAGCAGAGTTCATTCCTCGTCTGCGGTCAGATGCAAATGAATCGATTTTAGCGCAGTGTTGCCAAGTCAAGTTTCGTAAAAATCCCAATATAGGTCTGAAAATTACCCAAGATTCCCTATTTTTTTCCAAAAAATCCCAAGGTTCACAGTTTCATTTACTGACTAGTTCCCAGGTCTCTATCGCCGTTTGACATATAGCAATCTGAGCCCACTGTATCAGTGATACTTCATTGGAAAGAGTCTAAATCAAACGAATACATAAAGAACGTAGGGGCTATGATCTAATGATCAATTAAATTTAAAAAATAATAATTAACATTGAAATCAGCTTTTCAAAACCCAAACTGTTTGCTCTGGAAAAATCCCAGGAAAGATCACAAGTTGAATCCCTGAGAAAAAAATCCCCAAAAAATCCCAACTCCTTCAAAAAATCCCAAGATCTTGGGATAAAATCCCAAGGTTGGCAACACTGTTTTAGCGTTAGGACCCTGAACGAGGCCGAAGAAAGCCAGCACGTGTTTCCATCTATCAAACTAACATTACGTCACAATTTTTTTCGGAACAAATTCCAAATAGCTTCAGGGTGTTGCGCGCGCATCGTTCTGGAAAGGATAATTGGTGGGCTCTTGGCGGGCTCCCCACAAAGTAAGCAATGGCAAACAGACTTAGCAAGCGAGCCAACAACAGCAGAATAACAGTGTTAAACATTCAGAAACTGAATCTATACTTTGTTTATTTTAAGCAGTACGTTTACTTTGAGGGAAGCTTGCCAGTTTTTTGGAAAAATGATGCGCGCGCAACACCCTGAAACGCGCCTATTGGCGCACACGCCACGATTTTATTAGTCGGCCGATTTTTATTGGCTGGTCAACCGATAAAAATCGGTTTTTACCATACATGTATGCCATTTACATGCAAAACCTCACATGCACCATTTTTACGATCATCAAACCGGAAATAACTTCTGGAAGAATGAGTGATCAGTGAACGATAAAAGTTGTTTTAAAAGTAACTCAGACCTAAGAAAATCCTGACCCCAAAAGAAGAAAACAAAATGAAGTCACATCAGTTTCGTAGCTTGAATTTTATACGGAAAATTCTCGAGATCTCGGCAGGGTTGTTAGATTGGCTTTTTTAAGCCAAATTTTACAATTTTAGCTTTTCCTTAGCCTGGTCGGCGAAAAAAAAATCCTTTGGCGTAATGGCATTTTTTGGCTTTATAGTGACCATAATATAACTTTACTGAAAAAGTGAAATTCTGTATTGTAAAAGAAAAATAAAGCTGTGTTGTGCATTCATTTTTATATGGTAGCAATAGTACATATTCTCAAGCAGGGATGCAAAAAATCTCAAAGCAACACTCGGTTAATGTCGGTAAACGTACCGAATCTTTGCGCGCCTGCGCTACTTGCACTTGACATTTACAATTTTACATTTTAACGCAAAGAACAGAATTTCGACGCACAACTATTCATAGGCCGTCACCTGTTGCATCCTTTCGTTCAAGTTCGTTGCACACGTCGCGAGGCTAAGAAATTCTTTCATAATTTAATGTATTTAAGTCTCCTGTGTTAAGAAATGCCAAGCCCCCATCGGCAATTGTGCACAATAAGTAGAAAATTAACATCAAACTTGTGCCAGTTTCTATCCCCGTAACTGGCCGCCATTTTGAATTTCTGAACACTCTTCGTGGTATCACCTAGGCAACACGAACTTTTGCCTGCGATCAGGCAACGCGGCCACCTGGAAATTGTCTCAACTGCAAAATAATATGGCTGACATTAGAAATTTAAAGTTATGCAAATGTTTTATTCATTTTGACGATGTATCACAATCTCTCACACAAGTTACCGACCAGCGTTTATTAAAATTTATAAGTTGCCGAAAAAGATGGGTTAAGCTAGAAGGCGAGAAATCGGAGATTTGTCGAAAATCATACGATTTATTTACTGACGAAGACGTAGCTGAATTTCTTTCTGCAAATACGTGTGAGGATCTGCAATGGTATTACCATCAAAACTGCTACAAAAGAATTTGCGACGAAAATAAGCTTAAAACGGCGGAAGAGAAACATTTATCTGGTCAAAGCAACCAAGAGAAAACGGACAGTGAAGTTGCTCCACCACGAAGGAAGTTGACACGCCTGTCTCTCGCGGATGATGGTCGGGAAAACAAGAAGTCTGGTGTACCCGCTAAGACATCTCATGTCTTGCTACCTAGGTGCATAATTTGTGAGAAAGAATCAGATTTGTTTGTCATGGTAAGTCTGTAAATTAGAACTGAATAACCCTAATTTATTTATTTATTTATTTAACTTATAATAACAACTTCATATTAGTTTTGTAATGGTTGCCATAAAATTGATGGAATTGCAGTTGCAAGAATTCTAACAATTGTTGCACAATTTTCTCCATGATTTAAATAATCTGCGTTAAATGGGGGATTCGAGGGAAGCGTGTAATCGCTGCAACTCCCATTTTCATTAATTTATATCAGTTGCAAAGATCATGATGATCAGCTAAATTTTTGTGATACACTGTAATCTCTCTATTAAGCCCCCCAGGGGCTTATTCTTTTCAGGCACTTTTGAGAGGGGGGGGGGGGGCTTATTGGAGAGGGGGGCTTATTTATTTATTTATTTATTTATCCATGAAATGATATGATAATTTTCTTCAAGAATGATATAATGTATGTTTCACAATAGTATATTTAGTAATATTACATAGTTTTACATTGAATGCATGAATGAGGGGGGGGGGGGGGCTTAATAAAGTTATTCATCTCAAAAGGGGGCCTATTGGAGAGGGGGGCTTAATAAAGAGATTACGGTTATGAAAATCAGGCAAGGCTTAACATGGTACATGTAAAGCAATAGCTCCGTAGGAATACTGCATACCCATAAAATTAGGCAATATTATTTTTTTCTCAAAATAGCAAAAATCTTTTATCGCTAATTGCTAATTCAAAATTTATCTTAGCAATCTGGAAAAAGAAAAAGAATGCCACTTGTCGTCTGTGAGACTGTAGATGCAGGTCTATTACGAGAAGCAGCAACTAAGAAGAAGGATGACAGGATTTTGCTTCAAATAATGGATAAAGACTGCGTGGCTATTGAGGTTAGATACCATAGGAAATGCTACACAAATTACACTAACTTTTTGTATAGATGGGACAAAAAAGCAAGTGACAGTGCTAAGCCTCTTTATAATGCAGGATATGCACAGTTTTGTAAAGAGGTAGTCGAGGATCTCATCAAGAATAAAGAGGTAACATTTATGTCACACCTCTATAAAAAGTTTGTCAAGATAGTACAAAGAGTTGAAGGATTAGATGCAAGAAGCTTTAGGAAATTCAGATTGAAAGAAAGACTTATTCATTCATATCCACAACTTGTATTTGTTACACCAAAGCGACGAAATGTTAGTGAAATTGTCTTCACAGAGAATTTGTGTCTGATCGATATTGTGGGAGATGACCCTGATTTACATCCCAGCAGTAAGAGTGATCACGATGATGATGACTCAGATGAATTGGATGACATGAAAGCAAATGAACCCATCATTAATGAGGCACAAGTCTTGTATCATGCTTCCATGTTACTCAAGGGAAAGATAGCCAGTATCCAGGGACTTCGGGTTCCATGGCCTCCTGTGGCTGCGGACATCAGCATTGAAAATGTTCAGGAAATTGTTACACCAACTTTATTTAATTTCTTGGCTTGGACTCTTGGATTTTCTGATGAAGCACAGATTGATTCTTATGTAGCTGTTACTGACAAGCAGAAATCAAGAATATTTTCACTGGTACAGGACATGATCTTTATTTCATCTAATGGAAAAAAGTTTACACCAAAGTCTTTGTCATTGGCAATGGCGATGAGGCAGTTAACCGGATCATCGAAAGTCATTAACCTGTTAGGTCAGTTTGGTCATTGTATGTCCAACAATTTCGCACTATGCCATGAAACAGGGTTAGCCGAATTAAGCATATCAGATGAAGGAGTTGTTCCAGCTGGTGTCAGAAAGAACCAGAACATTGCAATAGCTTGGGAGAATGACGATTTTTTAGAAGACACGAAAACAGGAAAGGAAACAACTCATGTAACAGGGGGTATCATAATACAAAGAGATTATGAAGAAATCGAAAGTCAGAATACATCAAGAGAAAACATCCCAAGAGCATCATCCTTAAAGCATGTTCCAGATCAAATTGCTCCTTATACTTTGGGGAAAAGAGTGACAGTTGATCTCCGCAAGGCTCTTGAAGACATTGATCTTAGCGAGAAAGCTCATGAACAGCCACAAAGTTATGGAAAGAAGCTTGATTTTTCATTTATTGTGAGTCGCATGCTGCAAACCAACACTCTTTTACCTAACTGGACAGGTTACAACACATTACTATCCAAAGAAAGTATCCCACAATTGTCTAAAGTTGCGTACCTGCCTATAATAGATGCATCTGCCACAGATTTCTCGACAATTAACACCATTCTTCACAGGAGCAAGAAGATTGCTGATGAATTGGGTCTACAGTACGTATGCCTTGTCTTTGATAAAGCAATTTATTCAAAGATTCAACAAATCAGGTGGAAGGATGTTACCTATGTGGATCGTTTTATCGTACGTATGGGCGCTTTTCATATGGCCATGTCTTTCTGTGGTGCAATTGCCAAGCTATTTGGAGATGGAGGCTTAAAGGTAAGCTCAGCAATTTTTATGTACATTTAAAGGTTCATATTCTTTTGATAATGAACATCTGCCCCATTTGTACCTCGAACCTCTAGTGGTGGAAAAAATCAATTTTTCTTCCTGCGAACGCTGCCTAAAAGTAAAAATTTTCGTGCAGCCAAAAACTCTTATTCTCAAGTAATGCTTTATACAAAGTTTTTTGGAAAAAAACCTCATGTTCGTTATTTCAAATCTCCTGCGAGTGGTGCTTGTGTGCTAGCCCAATTTTTCCACCCCTGCCAACCTCATTGGTAGACATAAGAAGTAAATTTACAGTATTTCCATATCTCTTTTCAGGATTTGTTAGTTGAAGCTGACCTTGTCGCAGCTGGATCTTTGAAAGGAGTAATGACTGGAAAGCACTATAACCGAAGTTTGAGAACACACAAAGTAATTTATGAGGCAATGATGCGTATGCTGTTCAATTCATATCTCCAATCATTACCACTGGAATCTCAAATCGAAATTAAGGGGTTTATTGGTATGTCAATGCTGTAAATATATACATGAAACCTCATTTAATAATGGTAAAACGTAATTTGAACACGTCTCGATAGTTAAGAGTTTTAAATCATTGTGATTGTTTAAATTTAACAACTTTATTTTGATCAAATTTGTGCAATACATTTTTGGTATTTAAAGAGTTAAATAAACAGAGAATGAAATTGTAAGTATAAATGTTTCAAAAAGGCAAGGTCAGAATGGGACTCTAGGATGTTGCACAATTAGGAAAGTGACATGCAATAACATTGATAGAATAAGAAGAACCCTTTGTTTCCTTTCACAGAAAGCATGGCAGCGTCTTACCCTGACAAAAACTTTGGGGATTTCCTACAGTCGATGAGGCTTGAGGGAATTATGGATAATTTCAGTCTCTACACGAAAACGAAGTCTGCATCCAACCATACAATGGCGTACTGGTTACTGTACATTAAAATGGTACAAGTTCTCCTCCTCTTCATTCGTGCTACAAGAGAAAACGACTGGCAATTACACTTGTCTGCCGTTCGTTCCATGCTGCCTTGGTTTTTTGTAGCTGATCGGATCAATTATGCTAGATTCGGCTCCATGTATTGGTTGGAGATGATTTCTTTGGATAAAACGCATCCAGGTAAAACTGGGACAATGTTCTCATGATTGCTTTCCCCACGAAAAGGACGATCTTAAATTTCTAATTAGCTACTTACAGAGTATGGGTTGAAAAGTTTTCAAGAATCTTACTTCTAAAT
Organism: Corallium rubrum; assembly: GCA_964035015.1. Classification (NCBI taxonomy): domain Eukaryota; kingdom Metazoa; phylum Cnidaria; class Anthozoa; order Scleralcyonacea; family Coralliidae; genus Corallium; species Corallium rubrum. The sequence goes on along the minus strand of CAXIUP010000031.1, from coordinate 352,428 downwards.
AGATACATCTGTGAATTCTAATCATATATAAGGCACTGTTATCCAACTAACGCCCATTTATGCATGACTATTCTACATGTATCTTTTATAGGAGCTATCCAAGGAGTTGTTGAAACCTGGACATGTCAAAGACAAGATCGTTACGGATTTTCCTCAACGGCATGCGACCAGACGATGGAGCAAACGTTTAATAGAGATTCGAAAACTAAAGGCGGCATTGTTGGCTTCACTCTCAATCGCTCTGCTGTGAAGAGATGGATTTTAGCTCAGTCGGAGAGAGGATCTATCACGAGGCAATGTTATGTTGTTGCTGGCCTTCATGAAGAAGAAAGGTTCAAATTTGCTTATAAATTGTTATATTTGCATGGGTAATATTGATCGACTGCGAAGTCCCATACCTGCGAAGAGCTATTGGCTATTAGAAAGAAATAGCATTCGTCGTGGTTTATTGCAGTAACAAAGTTTCCCTTTTTTATAGGTCACGTAAAGATGTCGACTCCTCTCAAATTAAGCGTCATAATGCTGAGGTTGAAAGTGTTGTTGAAACATTATCCAACGTGACTGATCCATTTGATGACGATCTTGAGGACCTTGTAAATATTGCTAATGGTGAAATTGCTACTGCGTCCGTATCAAATGATCTTCTGAAGTCCCACGAGATTGGTGAGAGAAAATTCGAAGAATTTGTCTCACAGAAGGTCAAAGCTGCCAACCCGGATATCTTCACAACGATACAGAAGACAAACTTGAACACTTTCTCGAAGAAAAGAACTAGCAGCAAAGCAAGTACGAAGCAAGGTAAAGTCGTTGAATTACGCAATGATTCAAAATTCATCTCCCGCCTTTTAGCCATTGGTCAATCCCGTGAGATTGACATGCGGAATCTGATGAAATATAGTCTAAGAAAATACCCTGCGCCGTTGGCAACAAGTATTGGTGATTTAGTGAAAACTCCAAAATGTAAACTTATGCACGAATTGCTTCGCCGTGCCGACTGCAATGTTGACCCTCCCGAAAATACTGATTCACTTCTGCTTGATGGAATGGCATTATTGCAGACGCTCAAAGATATTCCGGGGACATTTGGTGATTTAGCAGAAAGAGTCGTTCGCATCATAATCAGCTCAGCAAAGAAAGCTCAAGGAAATAGGGTAGACTTCATATGTGATACTTACCCATCAGTCAGCATAAAAAATATTGAGCGAGAAAAGAGATCGATGTCGGGTGTCACTCGGGTCAGGATCGGTGGTGCAACTCAAAAAGTTCCTCGACAGTTCAAGAAGTTTTTGTCTTTAGGCGAAAACAAAGAAGCATTGATTGAATTTATTTTCCAACATTTGGCGACTCTTGATCTTGCACGAATACTACAGCATCTCACTTTGTTTTTCACGCATGGAGCCGACTGTCACAAGTTTTTCGTTGATACCTTAAGTGATAACATGCTGAAAATTGAAAGTGTCCCAGAGCTGTATTCAAACCATGAAGAAGCTGATACGCGATTAATCCTGCATGCGCAACATGCTTCTACAATGCACAGCAACGTCACGATTCGAAGCTCTGACACAGATGTTTTTATTCTGATGTTGGCCCATAAGGTTGAAATCAGATCTTCGCTATTTTTTGACACTGGTTCTGGAAACAACAGAAGGCTTATTGGCATCAATGAAGTTTATGATCAATTGGGATTGCGTATGTGTAACGCACTTATTGGTTTTCATGCTTTCACTGGTTTGTATATTTTGTAAATGTTTTTATTGGAATGATCTATAAAACTCGAAATAGTCGCTTCTCTTACCTTTGATATGTAAGACTGTTTATATGCTAGATGGGGGGAGTAAATTGTGTCGTTTCGCACTTAATTTCACAAAAAAGTTACATACATGTATATCGATCGTGGCAAAACCCGCTAATTTACTATTGTACTTTTTCTGGCCGAATCTTAAGGGAAAATAATTAAAGCTTCCGTGACTTAAGTTTAAATAGCATTTTGACCAAAAAGAAACACCAGGCAATATAACTTAAATGCAGTAATCAGTAACTTACAATGTGTTGAATTATTTGTTTTTAGGCTGCGACACTACTAGTGCCTTTCACGGAAAGGGGAAGGTGACCTCCTTAAAAGTGCTTGATGATTTTCCTGAACTTTACGAATCATTTGCCAATTTTGGTTCTTGTTTTACACCGGACTCGGACTTGGTTAATGCGCTAGAGGTATTCGTGTGCGAGAATGTTACGAGTAACATTCCATTCTGATGACGTCATAACCATATTTTGCTTGTTTTGCGTTATTGTGTATACTTATGGCTACGAGCTTGAAAATAGCCATTCACAAGACCACCGACTACCGTATCGTTGTGAAATAACTCGGAAATAGCGCATAAAAGTCGCATGTGACGGCCTATCAATGTTAACAACATGTTGGCTTTTACTTGGCTTAAAGTCCGAATCATTGGACTAACTTGGTTTTTTTGGCTTTTATTTCATAGCAATGATTTGGCTTATTTTGGCTTTTTTTGAAATCACTTTTGCCTTTGAGCATGCGCTGGGATCTAACAACCCTGGATCTCGGTCTCACAAAGCGAGATCTCGGCTTATAGATGGGCTGGCCCGGCTCTCATAAGACTCATATAAACACAAGATGAAAATGAACAAGAAATACTAGTGTAAGGACGATCTCGATCGGCAAAGCGGGCTACCTCGGGTCCCTGACTGGCTCGCCTCCATATAAACACCCTCTAAGATATTAGGGACTTTAAGGGCCTCTTTATATGATCCCGGTGTACCGGGACGTCCCGGTGTACTGAGATCTCGGCTTGTGGATAATTTACTGTAATTTTCGCGGTTGCGCTTGTATGGAGACCGCGATGTCCCGGTGTACCGGGATCCCGCTTGAAGCAACCGAGATCTCGGTACACCGGGACAAATTTTTTCCCATATAAATGCGACATCCCGGTTCACCGGGATGAACTTTACCGAACTACTTGTAACTTTGAATATTACGGTCAGAATTTCGTCCAAACCGTCAGGTGTAAAGGCAAAACACTGAATAAAAGTGAAATAACTTCTAACATAGTAGAATTAGGGTGAGTTTTTCCTTTTTTGTCCATTTCCTTAAATTCCCGGGCAACCGGAAAACACAACTATACGACTACGGCAACGTGTTTGCACAATAGAATTTTATGTCATATACAAAGAACTTTTGCAAATGACGGTCCCAAGAGTAATCTTTACGTCGTCATGACTCTGTTGACAACGTAGAAAAAGCATTTTTATGTTGTAAAGACAACGCGAAACCCTGAGTCACTACAGAAGCCTTGGAGAAGCTTAACATTACTCTCGCGACTACCATAGATTGAACAAGTGTTTTCCCTCAGGAATTTAAGAACAAAACGAGTCCGTGAGATTATGTATCTTGAAATTTGAATGTATAAATACACCACCATTTAATACCACTGTTAAACTTTTTACCGTAGCCGTAGTCGGTTGTCTGAATCTTGAAGTCCCAATTATTCTATAGGACGGGGTGTTTTCAGGAGGGTGTTATCGGAAGGCTAATAACGGTATCTGGTCTTGCAGTCGGAAGACGCGTACATGATACGTAGTCATAGACGAGCTTGTTTTCTGCGCAGCTTCGGTCGAGGGGCCGAATAACACAGCCTCGTCTTCACCCCGACCGGCCTCGTTTTGACACATCGGACAATTCGCACATGCGTCGCGAACAGGGAATGTTTCAATGCAACGCGACTCACGGGTTCCGGCCGAGACCCGATTGCGGACATGAGAGTAGGAAGAGACATGCGACATCGAGGAACTTGGGTGATGAGGCCTCGTTTGATGCAACGTGCATGCCATCACCTCAGGAACAACGCTTGGCGGACGTACATCTTTACGTGACATGCGCGAAGCTGTCAACGGTGTAACTACAGCTCTCCCACATGTCGCGTACGTACTCGAAGGATAGTTCTTCTCAAGGGCAGGAAACTTATCATTGCTCAGTAACAGTTCGTTAGGTTTCGCCATTACATTGCCTAGTAACCCTAGAGACGGTTTTTCCATTACGTCGCCTAGCAACGGTTTTTCATGTTTTGCCATTACGTCATTTTCGGCATCTTCAAAAGACTGCTGACCGCCCCAGTTGTTCAGCATTTCTTCCAGTTTTAGGGAATCACATTCAGCCCGTCCACAAGCGTTGACTGGATGTGCTACCATTAAATACACTTCACCAAAAGTCGGTCGGCTTCGGGAAGTGATCGGCTTGAATCCGGAGTCATTTTTAGAAGCGGGAATAAGCGGCCAGTCTCTTCTCGATTTCGGAACGGCAGCATTCTTCTTGACAGGTCGACGTACGATATTTGGAAACTGGAAAAAACTGTTCATGTTTAGTGTACTTAATGGGAAAGTTGAAGCACGAAGGACGTCTTGCCTTGGTTTCCTCGAGCCATTGTTCTTACTCTACATTAATGACTTACCTGATTGTCTTGAGAAGTCAACCCCATGCTTATATGCTGACGATTCACAGATATATTCATCTGCGAAAGATTGTGTAGAACTTAATGCTAATTTAAATCATGATTTAAACAATGTTAGTCAATGGCTGGTCAAAAACAAACTGCAGCATCATTCAACAAAAATCAAATTAATGTATGTCGGATCAAATCATAACCTTGCTAAAATTGACAATGAGTTCCCCGTAATGATTAATGATTAACTGATTTCCAGAGTGCACTCAATTTCGTGTTTGGGAGTTAAACTTGATGAAACATTGAATTGGGATGAACATATAGAAATGGTTTGCAAAAAAGTTGGTGCGGGCATAGGAATTTTAAGGCGTATCAAGCCCTATGTTCCTGCAAACACTTTGATATCAATTTATAATGCTCTGATACAGCCTTACTTCGATTACTGCTCTCCCCTTTGGGGAGTCTGTAACAAAACACTGAGAGATAACTTACAAAGGTTTCAAAATCGGGCTGCCAGAATAATAGCTGGCGCCAGTTACGAGATCAGATCTGCTGACGTTCTTCGATCTCTTGATTGGGAAAATTTGGAAACAAGATGGTACTTAACCAAGGCGACATTCTTATATAAAGTCTTGAGTAATAGTGCTGCACCGACTCTGAAAGATTCATTCATCAGTAGGAATATTTTACTAAATAATTATAATCTTAGAAATTCTCAAACTGATCTGTCCCTTCCAAAGCCAAATAGAGAATTTCTCAAAAGAAGTTTTAAATATAGCGGTGCTTATCTTTGGAATAACCTTCCGCTTGAAGCTAAGCAAGCTCAATCAATTTACTCATTGAAAAGTTGTATCAAACAAAATATTCGATGTTAAAAATCGAGTCTGGATTTTTTTTTAATCATATCTTTATCTGGGTCACACCATCGTAAATTATAGTAGTGATGTACATATAGTAGTAGACTTAGTTTCCTTCCTTTTTATATTCTCTGTAATATATTTTATATGGACGCCCCCCGTGGAAATCAACTTTTGTAGTTGTTGGGGCTAGCGTCGTTAAATAAAGTGTAAATAAAATAAAATAATAATAATTTATAATAGGCAGTGTTGTATGTTGAATAATAGTAGAATAATTTTTCCCGCCCTTTTTCCGAGGTTGATGTTTCCTCAATACGGGGACATCGAGTCTGTGTCCAATGACTTCGTTTTGTTCAATAATTGGCATCTCACACGGCAGGTTTTTCACAACTTCTGAGGAAAATAACATTTCTCTCTTGATCTTTTTGAGCGAAATTTAGCCTTTGTGAAGTCTTGTTTGTCATTTGGTATTCATTCGAGGCTTGAAATCCGAGTCTAGCTTTCTTGGAAATATTTGACTTTTGACTCGTCAAAGTTCAAAGCCAGTTCGTGTTGATAAAAGCTAGGAAATTAAGTTGGGAGAAACCTTGTTAGCTTTAAACTTGTCAGCAGTTAGTTTGTTAGTCTGTATCAATCCCTGTCTACTTACCTAATAAGAAATTTTATTTTGCTCTAAAAAATTTTTATGAACTATTTTTTGGGGAGGGTTATCAACCCACCATGAACATTCAGATGTTGACAAGAAGATTGTTAGGTTACAAGAAAATAAGGATTCAGGGAATACAAAAAGCGGACAAAAGTTAAGCTAAGCGAACTCATTAACATTTGTTCAGGTTTTTTTTGAAAATTAATGTTTCGGTATAACATATAATTTATAGACCTTTCGCTTGGGGAATTCGATGAAATATTACCCCTCGGGATGATATTGTTTAATGTTTATTGAAATTATTTCCGCCACTACTTAATACAATGTTTGTCTTAATTCTCAAAAGAAGAATTAAAAGAAAGCAGTGGCGAGGAAGCCTAAAAGGAAACCATAAGGCTTATATAGGTTTAGGTTCCCCCTTTAACAGAGCTTATATGACATAATTTAACATATAACTATATGATCGTATAAGCACTAATGTTAAAATAAACTTCAAATAAACGACAAAATTTTTAATGGTATACATGTTTCGGCAAAGCTTATGCCATCTTCAGTACGAGTAATTATAGAATATTTACAAGTGATATTTATATGCTAACTACGGCTAATTAAAAATACAGAGGTATGACTCATCTAATGGATTTGTTAGGTGTTACGCCAGGTATAGAGATGCTAATTACAGAGTTGATAAATCCGGACAATATTCACAAACAAGGTATATAGAGATGCTGATTACAGTGTGACAAATAATCTTACAAACAAAAAAAACAAAAAAGCGGAAAGATAATAGACTATGTGAATTATAAACTAAAAATCGTGTTCAAATGATGGACTTGAATATTAAGTTCAGGTTTGAGTTTCTTAATGTGTAGAGCTTCTTTAAGTTTAAGAGATATAATAGAGTTAGCAGAGTCTAAGATTTTAAAGCAAAAGGAGTTATATTGATTTTTGCAAGAAGGTGATTGTTCGAGATGTTTAAATATGTGTGAATTTTTGTCGGTATGAGTGTGTTCCTTCATCCTAGTGGAAAGGTGGCGAGTGGTTTCGCCAATATAACGGGAGTTACATCCCGCGCAAGTGAATTGATACACCACAGAGGATTTAAGTTCACTTTTTATTTGATGGTTTATTATATGACCAAATCGATGGAGTAGCTATGGGTTCCCCTTTAGCACCAGTACTCGCCAATCTCTTCATGGGTTATTATGAACGAATTTGGTTAAACAATTACGATGGCCCCAGTGTTTTATTTTATCGTAGGTATGTTGACGACACTTTCTGTGTATTTAACAACGAGAATGATGCCATGCAATTTTTTGATTATTTAAACCGTCAACATGATGATATCAAATTTACGTTTGAAAAAGAAAAAAATGACAAACTTCCCTTTCTAGATGTGTTGGTGACTAAATCATCGAATCCTGCTTGTACATCTATCTTTCATAAAAAACATACACAGGGCTCCTCATGAATTTTTTAAGTTTTACTCCGTTAAATTATAAAACTGGCCTAATCAACACATTACTTGATAGGATACGGAAAATAAATAACACAGAAAATGGTTTCAAACAAGATCTCAAACAACTCATTTTTACGCTCAAACGTAACTTATTTCCTTTTCATGTAATTGACCATGTCATTCGAAAATTCAATGAGAATACGTTTCCAACAAAACCAATACCGTGACAGCCGATGAAAAACAAAAACCACGCTATTTCAAACTTCCATACATTGGCTTTCAGTCCAAAATTACACAACGCAAATTGAGATCCCTTATTCAACGGTTATGCACTGACTTAGATATCAAACTTGTTTTTTCCTCGTATAAAATTAAGAACTTCTTTAGTTTCAAAGACCCAATTCCCAGTGAACTTAAATCCTCTGTGGTGTATCAATTCACTTGCGCGGGATGTAACTCCCGTTATATTGGCGAAACCACTCGCCACCTTACCACTAGGATGAAGGAACATGCACTCATACCGACAAAAATTCACACATATTTAAACATCTCGAACAATCATCTTCTTGCAAAAATCAGTATAACTCCTCTTGCTTTAAAATCTTAGACTCTGCTAACTCTATTATATCTCTTAAACTTAAAGAAGCTCTACACATTAAGAAACTCAAACCTGAACTGAATATTCAAGTCCATCATTTGAACACGATTTTTAGTTTATAATTCACATAGTCTATTACCTTTTCGCTTTTTTTTTGTTTTTTTTTGTTTGTAAGATTATTTGTCACACTGTAATTAGCATCTCTATATACCTTGTTTGTGAATATTGTCTGGATTTATCAACTCTGTAATTAGCATCTCTATACCTGGCGTAACACCTAACAAATCCATTAGATGAGTCATACCTCTGTATTTTTAATTAGCCTTAGTTAGCATATAAATATCACTTGTAAATATTCTATAATTACTCGTACTGAAGATGGCATAAGCTTTGCCGAAACATGCATACCATTAAAAATTTTGTCGTTTATTTGAAGTTTATATAACTATATATACAGACATAAAGAACAAGTGTGATAGAATTAAACATAAATAACTTAATTATTCATAAAGAGAAAGAACTTTAGTTTCCTTTTAAAAGTAGGAGTCGAGACAGAATTAGTAAGTTTCGAAGGAAGTGAATTCAAGAATTTTGGACCCTGGAATTGAACTGGGAATTTTCGAATATTTGTTCTACACAATGGAAGATGAAAAAATTCTGTTGATCTAGTATTATGCAAATGATTTGGTTATTTGTAATAAACATATTATTGAATCTTTTGGGCAGTAATGTACTTTTATAAGAGAACATAAACATACCTAATTGCAACAGATAAATCGGTTGAAATTTTAGTATCTTTAGTTCTTTAAATATGGGAGCCGAATGAGCATCAAATTTGGCCCCATTGGATTTAAAGATTATTCCTATAGATTTTGAAATTTTATTTGCTATATATAAGATAAATGTAGCTTCCAGGATAAATGTACATCCAAATATATCCATGCCTCGGGGTAATATTTCATCGAATTCCCCTCGCTCCAGGTCTATAAATGCTATATATATATATATATATATATATATATATATATATATATATATATATATAAACAACTCAGAATGTTTACCAACCGTAAATAAACACATGTTAATTGAAGCACTCCCGTTATCAACGACCTGTTAAGTCTCGTATATACTGAACACCAAGTACTTGATCCTTAACCTGAAGAAAGGACACTGTAGACAACGGTTTTGACTAAGAGCTCTCTCTTGACAAGAGTTGTGAGTATGCACAGTGTACGTGCATGCATTGAAGAAAAGCGTGGTTTCCATAGGCAACGCTGCCAAAATGAATCCTATGGTTAAGTGGCTTTAGAAATTAGACAAAAGACGGCGATAATTACAGTAAGGGTATTCAATTTAGCAGCAATAAGTCCAAGTTATTGCAAACATAGGACATCGCTCAGCGCGGAAGTCAAACAGAATGTTGTTTGGTGTGTTGTTCGTGAACGGATTTCTGAGCTTGTCGAGCGCGAAGCGTTCAGGAAGGCAAGGAGGGCGAGGGAAAGGAAAGGAAAGGGAAGAAATGGAAAAGAAAGGAGGGCAAGGGAAAGCTAGGGAAGATAAGGCAAGGCAAAAGGCAAGAGAAGGCGAAGGAAGGAAAGCTAGACAAGGAAAGGCGAGGGAAGGCAAGGAAGACAAGAGAATTAGGCAAAGAAAGGAAAGGAAAGCAAGAAAAGATAAGAGAAGGGAAGGCAAGGTTATAGTCAAAGTAAGACAAGTCAAAGCAAGAGAAAACAATTACACCCCATCTTATCACACTAAAAATGCACACCTCAGAGCACATCCTATCGGAACCACGGTTATTCAGTTCTAACCCGGTCCAACCGGGCTTCACTTTGAGCATCAGCCGTGACAGGCAACGCGTACCAACGCGCATATATAAAACAGAGCATATATACGCGGAGGGCATACACATTTTCAGTCATTCAAATCTGACTTTTAACTTTATCACTAAGCCTTGTCCTAGTTCGTGCCTTCTTACTACCTAAACAGTTACAAACTAGGAATAAGTTTATCGATACGATATTTACAAAGCAATTAACAGTATGTGAAGAGACGAGATGGTTATGCTAGCTCGAATATGATAAGAATTTGAGTGAAAATTTTCCTTGAGCCATTTTACTCGGAGAAATTTCTGAGTACCCAAGCGAGATTCGAACCCACAACCTTCAGATCGCCACTGCCAGACGCTGTAACCTTTGAGCTACTTTGGTTGAATATGTGTACAACCCACAACCTTCTGATCACCACTGCCACACGCTGTAACTCTTGAGCTACTTTGGTTGAATATGTGTACAACCCACAACCTTCTGATCACCACTGCCAGACGCTGTAACTCTTGAGCTACTTTGGTTGAATATGTGTACAACCCACAACCTTCTGATCACCACTGCCACACGCTGTAACTCTTGAGCTACTTTGGTTGAATATGTGTACAACCCACAACCTTCTGATCACCACTGCCAGACGCTGTAACTCTTGAGCTACTTTGGTTGAATATGTGTACAACCCACAACCTTCTGATCACCACTGTCAGACGCTGTAACTCTTGAGCTACTTTGGTTGAATATGTGTACAACCCACAACCTTCTGATCACCATTGAGAGGCTGCAACCATTGAGCTACTGAGATTCAGATGACTTGAACGTAGGTTGAATATGTGTACGACCCACAACCATCTGATCACCAGTGAGACGCTCTAACCATTGAGCTACTGGGACTCAGATGATTTGAACGTAGGTTAAGTTTGATGTATGACATTATATAATTACATCATATACTTAAACTCATATAGACGTAATGAGTTTAATACATCGAACTCAACCTATACGTTCAAATCACCTGAGTCTCAGTAGCTCAATGGTTAGAGCGTCTCACTGGTGATCAGAAGGTTGTGGGTTGTACACATATTCAACCTACGTTCAAATCACCTAATAAGTCTCAGTACTTCAATGATTAGAGCGTCTCACTGGTCATCAGAAGTTTGTGGGTTGTACACATATTCAACCTACGTTCAAATCATCTGAGTCTCAGTAGCTCAATGATTAGAGCGTCAGCTCACTGGTGATCAGAAGGTTGTGAGTTCGAATCCCTCTTCGAGATTTACATACAGTTAACGGTTACTCCAAAACGTGTTATCCCTTTTAGCAACACATCCTCTTATATATAATTCAGAATTATCCTGAATTGTCAAATATATGGCCCAATCCGAACTCAGACGCCAACCCTAATAACAACCCAACTGGAAAGCCCCACTTTTCAGACCCCGACCACTACACCGCTACTGGATTATTACTTATATGCTTTTTCGTTTAACATACCGCATGTAGGACAGAGAATTCGCCAAAGATTTGGGAAAATTCGCTCAAGATTCGGGAGAATTCGCCTAGGAATCGGGAGAACTCGCCCAGCATTTGCCCAAGATTCGGGAGAATTCGCCGAGGATTCGGGAGAATTCGCCCAAAATTCGGGAGAATTCGCCCAAGATTCGGGAGAATTCGCCTAGGATTCGGGAGAACTCGCCCAGGTTTCGGGAGAATTCGCCTAGCATTCGGGAGAACTCGCCCAGCATTTGCCTAAGATTCGGGAGAACTCGCCGAGGATTCGGGAGAATTCGCCCACGATTCGTGAGAATTCGCCCAAGATTCGGGAGAATTCGCCTAGCATTTGGGAAAATTCGCCCAAGATTCGGGAGAATTCTCCCAAGGTTCAGGAGAATTCGCCTAGGATTCGGGAGAACTCGCCCAAGATTTGCCCAAGATTCGCGAGAACTCGCACGGGTTTCGGGAGAATTCGCCTAGGATTCGGGAAAATTCGCCCAGGATTCGGGAAAATTCGCCCAGGATTCGGGAAAATTCGCCAAAGATTCGGAAGAATTCGTCTACGTTTCGGGAGAATCCGTCTAGGATTCGGAAGAATTCGCCTAGGTATCGGAAAAATTCGCCTAGGATTCGGGAAAATCCTGAATCCTAAGTGAGAGAACATGTTGCTTTTCGCGACAACCTTGGTAAATAGGTCCCAGTAACACCGCTGCCAAACATTTTGCGCATGTCCGACGTCCCAGCGCGTCCTCGGAAAAAGAGCGGGAAAACACTGAAATATTTGGACTGGTCCGAGAGTCCGACACAAAAGTTAAAACTATAAGCATACTACCAAAAAGATAAGGTAGGTAATTTGTGCACGGCTTCTTTGACAATAATGTAACATTTTCTGAATTTACCACTTCGTAATTTTCTTTACCCTTTTTTAAATGCAATGTTTACTCAGCGAATTCACACATGCGAAAACGTTTGCCAGCGGTGTTGGTCCCAGTTGGCCTTAACAAAACGAGTGGAGGACTGGAACAAGGTTAACGGCGCTAAGGTGCTTGGGATCGTTTGGAGAGGAAAATCTTAAGCATGAAAGAACAAAGACAACGAAGCTGTGTTTTCCAGTATCGTCGAAAGGAAAGAGAGAAAGTTACGTTCGCAGAGTCATAGAGGACATAATATAACAAATACTAGAGGAGGCGTTCCTATGCTGAGTCCAGTCAAATGTGCGAGGAAAATAGGGCGACGCTTGGCGCTGCCATTAGAAGGGAAAAGACTTTCTAAGGATTTTGGGTGAAGGAAAATTCGAGTGTAGAATATATACATTTTAAGACCAAACCGGGACCAGTTGTGAAAAATGCAACTACACAGGCCTTCCGGCAGGAATTGAACCCACGACTTTGCGATTCTAGTGCAATGTTCTGACCACTGAGCCACGGAGGGCGTTGCCGAGAGCTTGATCGCGAGTTCTGTATATAATAACTCGAATTTTCCTTCACCAAAAATCTTTAGAACATGCTATGTAATCGAGTGAAATGCCCAATATTACTTATAATATACCCAATTCTCTCCTGGCATTACCACCTTATTATATACAGAACTCGCGATCAAGCTCTTGGCAACGCCCTCCGTGTGTCATGCAGTGGTCAGAGCATTGCACTAGAATCGCAAGGTCGTGGGTTCAATTCCTGCCGGAAGGCCTGTGTAGTTGCATTTTTTGCAACTGGTCCCAGTTTGGTCTTAAAATGTACATATTCTACACTCGAATTTTCCTTCACCCAAAATCCTTAGAACACGCTATGTAATCGAGTGAAATGCGCAATATTACCTTTGAAGACTTGCCTATCAGACTTGCCAATACGCGCGGCCAGGTACTTCAAAATGGCGGCCACAATTTATATCCAAGGAGTGGAAAAATTCAACAAAGATAATAGACGCCTCAATGAAGAACTAAGGTAAGAATTTATAATAGTAATAAGACCGAAAACTCTAAACATTTTATTTTCTTAAAAATCGTGATGAAAATTTAGTAAAAGGCTTGTTTTAGTCGAATTTTAGATCGTTTTTCCCCCTCTAATGGCGGCCGTCAATATTCATCGCATTTTTGGCTCGGCGAGTCTCCAAAGGGCTTGGATACTAGCTTTCCCCCTCGAATAGCGGCGCCAAATATTCCTCCCATTTTTTAATCTCTATGCGTAGAGTACTGTTCGTCCAAACGATCCCAAGGACACTAGCGAGCTTACCCCGTCACCAGTCTTCAACGCGCCCAGTTAACGACAAATCCTTCTCTATTTTATATATAATGTCTATGACCTGGATCATATATAACCGCATAGAAAAGAGTGGTGCTTGCTTCGTAGCTAGAAGCTCCGTGAAAGCAAACATATAGTTTTCATCCTGTTAAAGAAAAAGAAGAAAAGTTTAGAGAAAAAGAGAAAATTGTAGGAAGTGGAGAGTTCTATTAATATTATAATAATTTTATTGGGCATTGTGGTGTATTTTGCAGGCTAAAATGGAGAATTCAGCGGACTAAAATATATTTAAATAGAGAAATAAAAGTAGCGCGCTTCGTAGGCAGTGTTGAAACAACAATCGAAATATAGTAAGGTTAGAAAAAAGAATAAAGACATTTCTACTGCATTACTTTCAAAAGACTCACCAAGCTTACATGAAATACGTAATTTAGCAGACAAGATCAACAAAGCCTTTCTACAACATCAACAACCTTACCAACCATTAAATATTAGTAACCGCGTCGACTGAAGTAATGCTGTCCAACCCTATGTATCCGAACAGCTAATTAAAACCCAATTATCCAAAATATGTACAAGCAAATCAAACGGACCAGATAATATTCCAAATTGGGTATTGAGGGAATACTCAGAGATTCTGGCTTCTCCAATAACGTCAATAGTCAACTCCTCTTTTCTAGAAGAAAAACTCCCTCCAATATGGAAATGTGCGAATGTGACACCCATACCAAAAACTACACAAGTGGATGGTGTTACAAAAGATCTTAGACCAATCTCCTTAACTCCTACCCTGTAAAAGATAGCAGAAGACTATGTTGTGCATGCACACGTAAAGCCTGCAGTTTTGGAAGATATACGACCTGACCAGTATGGTTGCATACCGCAATCGTCAACTGCCCATGCCTTAATAGACATGATACATCACTGGTCCCAAGTCACCGATGGAACTGGCAACGATGTCAGAGTTTTTGCTTTAGATTATAGAAAAGCCTTTGACTTGATTGACCATACGCTACTAATTAATAAACTCTCGTTGTATAACATAAACCCATCCATAATAAACTGGATTCGCGATTTTTTGACAGATAGGCGTCAACGAGTTAAGCTGGCGAAAGATTGTTACTCACAGTGGGAAAATGTACCCGCAGGTGTTCCTCAAGGGACAAAATTAGCCCCCTGGCTTTTTATAGTGATGATAAACGACCTCGAAGTACCCTCTTCTAACGGGACCTTTAAATATGATGACGGCACAACTATCTACGAAACTGTAAGTAAAGATGAAAGTAGCCGCGCACAAGAGATGATCAATGAAGTGGACAATTGATCAAACGATAATAAATTAGAACTAAATCTAAAGAAATGTAAGGAACTCCGAATTTCATTTTCCAAAACACCAAAGTCCTACGCATCCACCACAGTTGGAGAGACAACCATCACTGAAGTTGCTTCAATTAAGCTTTTGGGCGTCACCATACAAAACAATTTAAAATGGAACTCACACGTTAATGAAATTACCAGGAAGGCCTCAAAGCATATATATTTTTTGATCCAACTTAAACGCGCTAATGTATCTACAAACAATCTTATTAAGTTCTATATTACATGTATCCAATCAGTACTTTTATATGCCTGTCAGGTTTTCCATTATGGCCTCCCTGTTTATCTAAGTATTTCACTAGATCGAATACAGAAAAGAGCTTTACATATTATTTACGGATATGAATTGTCGTATTCAGAATTGCTCAATATCTCTGGATTATGTAGCCTAGCAAATCGTCGAGCAGAACTTTGTCAGACCTTTTACTGTAAAATAGTTAGTCAACCACAAGGAAATTTGTACAAACTCCTTCCCTTTAATGTAACTCACACTTCGGTCACTTTGAGAAATACTAAGCCTATGTATGTTCCCTTATGTATAACTAAGCGTTTTAAAGACACCTTTATAGTATCTGGAGCAAACACGTACAATAACCTAATATCTCTTTCTTAAATATGTTAAACTCATTTACATTTTAGAAGTACAATTTTTAGTGTAGTTTAATTCGAAAATTTTAATTGTAAGCTATATATACTACCCTTAAATGTAAGTGAATCCTTTATAGACTTATGTAAATCCTCCGTCATTCAGTTTATACTGTAAGTTTGAGGAAATTTGTAGCAAATAAACGATCTATCTATCTACCTAGATATACTGCCGAAACAGAGAACGTAGGAGTCAGGTGAGTCTAACGTTTCGAGCGAAGGCCCTAATTCGTCAGAGAGAAACGTAAAGAGTGTAAATATAAGGATTAAAATATAGTATGGCAGCAACCACAACAGTTGCTGCAGGAGCAGCAACACCAGCAGCAGCAAGAACCGATAGAGCCACAGCCATACCAGCAGCTACAACAGCAGCAGCAACAAACACAACAGTTACTGCAGCAGCAGCAGCAGCAACACCAGCAGCAACCTCGACAGTTACCGCAGCAGCACCAGCAACACCAGCAGCAACCTCAACAGTTACCGCAGCAACAGCAGCAACACCAAGAACCGCTACAACCACAGCTACTGTCATACCAGCAGCTACTGCAGCAACAAACACGACATTTACCGCTACAGCTGCGGCAATCACAACCTCAACAGCAGCAAAACCACGACCAGCAGCAACCCTTACACCAACAGCAAGAGCAAATACCCGACCGTCTAATTGTTTCACTCCGACAACCTAATCAATATTCAGCTCAGCCTCAGTCGTGCATTGCAAGTCTTCCGTCAGTATCTACAAACATAGCGCATCATGCCAGTGGGATGACTACTTCTTTCAGTCCGCTGGTACATACTAGTAGTCTAAATTATCTGTCTTCATCTCCAAGTCCGTCCCTCTCAACACAATATACTCCAGGCGTTGACCAAATGGACACGAGCAGTTCTGGAAATGTGCTGAACTTTCCACAGACATTACAGCAAGCTACACAGCAGCCAGTGCCTAGCTCACTAGGATTTTCCTATGTCCTGCAGAATGAATCAATGAGGAACGCCACGTCGCCATTCACACCGTCATCCATACCGTCATCGTTCTTTTCTGCTTCAGGTCAAGTAGACATGAGTCGTTCCTCGTCTTTAAATACTTTAGCTGACGCTACTGTAGAACAAGGGCGAATAGATGAAGAACTAATGGAAAACGAAGGCTTAGAGGAAGATGCGTCTTCCTCAGATATGCAGGTAAGCGGTCGTTATAAAAAACGTGCAAGATTTTGGACACCGTGTATAAACTGCACTGCACTACAAACTACCCCCTACCCTACCCTACCCTACACTATACTATACACAACACTACACGCCATGTACATATATACGCCATATAAACGCCACGTACATAATATATACGCCATTTACAAGCCATGTATATATATATATATATATATATATATATATATATATATATATATATATATATGCGCGATATAAACGCCATGCTTATATGCGCCATGTACATAAATGATAATAATAATGTACATTATGTTTTTCTAGGAAACTTCGACCAACTCAAGATCAGATGAACGTAAGTTCAAATTCTGGGAAGTCTGTGTGTGTTGGCGCGTTTCCATGTGTGCGAGGATCTGCGCGTGTTGGCGTGCGTGTGTCCACATCTGAATATGTTGGCGCTTCTGCGTGTCTTCGTGTGCGCGAGCGTCTGCGTGCCTGTGGGCGAGTGCATGTATGTGTGCGTCTGTGTGCGCGCATGCCTGTGCGTGTGTGCTCATCGTCTTGGTATAAAAATGTCACCAATGACGTCATAACATGGACATGAAGTTTCTGTTACGTTACCACTTCGTATTACGTCATTACGTACTCAAGCATTTCTTCAAAACTTAACCTATCTTTCTCTCTCTTTTCTTAAGTTGATCCAGATGTGTGAACAAGCTGGACACTTGGAGATATCTCCTAAGGTTTTTAAACATAGTAGTGTCTTAGAACTGTTACAATCTTCTAGCGCGGCCATTCGTTCGGTAAAAATTAACAAATATTGTAAGTTAGATGAAGTTCGCGAAGGGTTTCCTCTCCCCTTGTCGTTGAAAGCGTTATATATTAAGAAAAACTGCATTGACGATAGTGACATAAAAAGCCTGGTGAGTAGAGCTATTCTGCACCTGAAAAACGTGGAAGAACTAGATTTATCTAGCACTTTACTGTTGGGCAATATGCGGTTTATGTTTATTTCTGGGTTGACCAACCTGACTGCTCTCAAGCGATTGTGTTTGGCAAATAATTGCTTAGGGCAGCGAGATGGATCGTTTTTGGCGGCCGCATTACCATCACTCATAAATCTAGAAATCTTAAACCTGTCTAAAAATTACATATCGGACGAAGGTATCCAAAAAATTATTTGCGCGTTAGCTGAAGCATCTAAAAGAATTAGAACTCTCGGGAAACAATCTGTGTGAAACAAAGGCAGTACTTAACGGATAACGTCGGTTAGATCCATAGAGAAACTCGACTTGTCCTGTAATCACGAAGGCAAGTCGTCATTTGATGTCCAAAACGCTGAGAAATACGAATTCTTCTCTTCCTTAAAAGTTCTTTCTTTGTCATCAAATTCAATGATTCCAAATGATTTTCGTTTTCTTGGCACAATACTTTTCTTGTCCACGTCTCTCGAGGAACTGTCTCTTGATTTTAATCATGTCGGGGCATCTGTCTGGGCTTTATACCCGTTAACAAGAGCAGCTCATAGTTTAAAGAAGCTCAGTTTGACTAATACTGAAATCAATGGCGAAGGCTTGTTCTTTCTTGACGAATTTAGAAAAACTCGAAGTACTGAATTTAGGTTCCAATAACCTATTAAGCAACGATTTTCAACACTTACAGCCTTGCTTATCAAAGTTAATCAATTTAAGAGTTCTTAACTTGAGTGATAATCCAGGAAGTTCGTCGCTTTCATCTGCATTACAGCATATTCTTCCTTCCCTTAAGTCACTGGAAGAACTAAATGTGAGCAATACACATCTTGATGGCATTGGACTGGGCGCGATATGTTCTGTAGTAGGTTCGTTGAAAGGTCTGAAAAGGCTTGATGTAAGCAACAATATGATTGGTTCTGAAGGAGCTGATGCTCTTGCTCAAGTACTTCCATCGCTTCAGTCCTTGGAAGAGCTAGATGTGAGTAAAACTCGATTGTGTGGCAATGGCATGAACGCGATGTGCGCTGCAATGGAATCACTAGTGAATTTGAAATCACTTAGCTTGAGTGGTAATAAGTTTGGATCTGTGGCTGTAACAACTTTGGCCAACTCCGTGTTCTCGCTTCATCTGTTGGAGGAACTAATGTTGAGAGCAACTGGTCTTGATGACAATTGTATGACAACATTGTTTGATAAATGCGGCTGGCCAACGACTTTAAAAAAGCTGATCCTTAGTGAAAATAGGTTAGAGCAAAGTGGTGCTTCTGCACTTGCTCGCAAGCTTTTATCAACGTCTTTGTTGGAAGAGTTGAACTTGGAGAAATGTTAGTAGATTATCCTAGACATCCAGGCCCGGAAGTGACGTCACAGGGGTGTGCGCACAGGCTGACGTCATCATTTTTGCGTACGTACGCGTACGTACGCGATATCATCAAATTCGCCATAAATTCTTTTTTTTTCGGAATAAAGAACACAATGCTCGCGGGCTACTTTTCGACAGCTATTTCGGAACGCACTCGGGTTTCCTTCGGTCATCATCGTATTATTTCAAGATGGGTGAAGATCGATAAATAAAAACAGTATTAGAACAGTTTGGCTTGCTTTTTTCCCTTTCTTTTTTAGTGAATATGAGGGAAAAGATGGATTTGAGACAGCGTTCAGGTTTTTCTGATTACCAAGCCATTTTAAGTTATCTTTCTTTTTGGATTAATGATCACAGTGACAATGTGCATTAGACACTTTTATAAGTTTATGTACACTGAATTACTTAAACCGATGTTTTATAAGTTTATGTACACTGAATTATTTAGACTGATGTTTTATAAGTCTACGTGAGAATTTTCTACCATAACTAAACACTTAATAAGTATACTGTTCAGGTTTTTACGTTGTTTGTTTATGTAAATGGTTACACGAGAAAGAAACGTCATGTGGTTATTTTCAATGGGTACCTGAACCAGCAAAGTCGTCCCGCGTTGAAGAGCCGTTCATTTTTGTGAGATGAGAAGATGAGCACATGCTCATAACTGCTCTGAGCACTTGCTCATTGGCTCATAAGTGCTCTGAGCACTTGCTCATTGGCTCATAAGTGCTCATGAGCACTTGCTCATTGGCTCATAAGTGCTCTGAGCACTTGCTCATTGGCTCATAAGTGCTCTGAGCACTTGCTCATTGGCTCATAAGTGCTCTGAGCACTTGCTCATTGGCTCATAACTGCTCTGAGCACTTGCTCATTTGCTCATAACTGCTCTGAGCACTTGCTCATTTGCTCATAACTGCTCTGAGCACTTGCTCATTTGCTCATAAGTGCTCTGAGCACTTGCTCATATGCTCATAACTGCTCATGAGCACTTGCTCATTTGCTCATACGGGCCCGTTTTGGCCCGTTTTAGCCCTTTAAGGCACTATACGGCCCGATGGCCCGTTTGCTGACTAGACGTCCTAACCTGGGCAAGCCCAGGCTTGTCATGCTCCAGGACTTATTATTGCTTAAAAAATGAAACAAGACACAATACAATTTTGATAAATTTTTATTTCACATAAGCATTACATCACTGATCATCATCACTATCTGAAATTCCTAGTCCAAAAATCAAGTGGTCTTTATTAATAAGGAAAGGACTTTCCGTCCCTACTCGTCATTTACAGGTTGTCTGAGCTGAAAGAATGAACTGCCAATATTGTGGGAAAATGTTTAGTAAAGGCTATAATCTAAGACGGCACGAAAACGATTGTCCGTCAAGGGAATACACTGACACTGAGGAGCCTGATATGGAAGTCTGATGAAGAAATGTCAAGCTCGTCGTATGATGAAAACAGTCAGAGTTCCGAAGATGATGGTGAAATAAAGGAAGAGATTGATCCTTGGGCAAGCATGATTGACGATGCAAAAGTGACGGTTCGGCCAGAATATGATGAACTATTAAAAACGTTGCAAATGGAAGGGCAAGAAGAAAGTGTAGCTAAGCAGAAAGCCTTTGAAAAAATTCTCCCGGAACTTCAGAAAGAATTCGCTGACGTTTACGTGGATAATTTACATTGGATGAAAGCACTTAAAAAGGATCCTGTGCATGGGAAGATCATGGAAACGAAGCAGACACTTGCGAACGAAGACTCGTTTGATCCTGATGAAGATTTATCTGCAGCGGTTGACAAAAGAAAGTTTCTTTTGAAACAGCTTTTAGAAGATCAAGGACGTTTTTCAGATAGTGATGATGATCAGTGATGTAATGCTTATGTGAAATAAAAATTTATCAAAATTGTATTGTGTCTTGTTTCATTTTTTAAGCAATAATAAGTCCTGGAGCATGACAAGCCTGGGCTTGGCCAGGTTAGGACGTCTAGTCAGCAAACGGGCCATCGGGCCGTATAGTGCCTTATAGGGCCAAAACGGGCCAAAACGGGCCCATATGAGCAAATGAGCAAGTGCTCATGAGCAGTTATGAGCATATGAGCAAGTGCTCAGAGCAGTTATGAGCAAATGAGCAAGTGCTCAGAGCAGTTATGAGCAAATGAGCAAGTGCTCAGAGCAGTTATGAGCCAATGAGCAAGTGCTCAGAGCAGTTATGAGCCAATGAGCAAGTGCTCAGAGCACTTATGAGCCAATGAGCAAGTGCTCAGAGCACTTATGAGCCAATGAGCAAGTGCTCAGAGCACTTATGAGCCAATGAGCAAGTGCTCAGAGCAGTTATGAGCATGTGCTCATCTTCTCATCTCACAAAAATGAACGGCTCTTCAACGCGGGACGACTTTGCTGGTTCAGGTACCCATTGAAAATAACCACATGACGTTTCTTTCTCGTGTAACCATTTACATAAACAAACAACGTAAAAACCTGAACAGTATACTTATTAAGTGTTTAGTTATGGTAGAAAATTCTCACGTAGACTTATAAAACATCAGTCTAAATAATTCAGTGTACATAAACTTATAAAACATCGGTTTAAAGGGGGGTTACAGTCCGTTCTGCGCATGTGCGGGGTTTGTTTACATCTAATGTTTTGATCCACTTAAATTGCATAACATGAAGTATTCCCCCTTCGAAACACCTCGCATGATCAGTCATGGCCGACGCACTGGAAGAGAGCTTCACACTTCAAGAGTTGGAAGAAAGTCAAATAGAGGAGGTCGCAGCATTACCTAACGTAGATAATATAACTACATGCACATGTCGCGGCCACTGTCTTCGAGAAAAGGGAAGAAATTTCTGTCCGTTCAGAAGTTTAAACAATTTTTGTTCGAGCGCGTGCCACGACGAAGACTTTGGGGTCTGCATGAACAACAGGAGAGTTCAAGAAAGCGACAGTGAAAAGTCGGTAAGTTCATTAAGACTATGTTTTGAATCCAAGTATATATAAGTTATTTCTAAATTATGGACTGGGATCGTTTTCGTGCGCGACGCTAATAATTTCGTATATTTAGTACGGCATCCGCGCCACAATTATATCACAGTCCTTCTTGTCTGTTTTGGGTTTTGTTCGCGCAAAGACTAGTTGCGTTATTTATTGGTAGATCGGTTGATGCTGTTCAACGTTTAAAACCAATCAGAAGGTGAATGGTCATCCACCAACAGTTGGCAAATACTTGCGCAAAAATCGCCATTGATTTTCAAAGATTTGAGTCTGGGTTTCTAAAGTAACCTAATTAATTCGTGTTTGAAAGTATCAAATTCAATTTATTCATGTTTAGATGCTACCCTTACCAAAGGGACTATAAATATTGACGTGACAATTTAGTTATTTTTATTGCCTTTGCACTATAAGAATATTTGGCATCTTGTTTACCCTCTCCCTGTGCTGTTTTA
This sequence comes from Corallium rubrum, assembly GCA_964035015.1. Classification (NCBI taxonomy): domain Eukaryota; kingdom Metazoa; phylum Cnidaria; class Anthozoa; order Scleralcyonacea; family Coralliidae; genus Corallium; species Corallium rubrum. The sequence goes on along the minus strand of CAXIUP010000031.1, from coordinate 329,884 downwards.
GAAGAGGGTAACTGGTTGAAGAACTGAATGCAGCTGAAAACCAAGCCAATCATGAACAATTGATTGTAAGAAAACCCTTTGTTACATGTTTCTCAATAGTTTGAAGGAATATTTAAAACAATCTGGCGAGAGGATGGGGCTTCATGGTTCACCATAAGAACTACACTGTGCTTGTATTCAGGATAGTTTAGTGACTTGTTCGAGTTATCTACTATGATCCCTATCAATATTAGGGCAGTGGAACTATCAACATTTGGGCAGTGGAACAGGGGAGGGCTATAGCCACCCAATATTTCTAGCAAGGGGACTAAGCCCCTCAATATTTCTAATAAGGGGCAAAGCCCCAAAATATCTCTAGCAAAGGGGCTAAGAAAGACCTGAAATTTGCTGGGGGGAATACACTCTTTAGCATCTATTGACGAATTAGCCCCTCCAATACTGTACATACTCTGACAAATAAGAATTTGAAGTGTTGTTTAAAACATTTTACATCTTTATTACAACTGTTGGTGTGAAAACCATTATTTAGACAGGATTAGCTATATGTAAACATTTTATTGTTCATTATAAATTTAGTCCTGAAAAGGCTCTAAAACTTATTACAACAATTACCATAAATTATTATATTTCATATCCTTTAGTTTTTAATCTATGATCTTATTTCATTTCAGAATGTCGTGGAAGCCCTAAATGTTGATATTTTAAGAAGGCTTGAAGGCTTGCATTAGAGCTTCTTAGAAGACAGCCAGCAGCGTTTGCTGATTTGGTGAATGGGGAAATGGCAGGTGGGGATGGAGTCCAACAACCAAACCTCCAACCTGATAATAATAATCTTGAGTGGTGCAACTGTGGACACTGCATTGCTATGGCAACTCAAGAAGAAAACAAATGCTGCACCCACACAAAACGACCCTGCATCTCAAGAACCCCCATTTTCCAACAACTTTTCCTTGATGGCAATGTTTTAGACATTGCCATGCGATATAGAGTAGATGTTCTCGTTTTAAACAATGTGCGAAACGAAAATTTTCACCATGCAGCGTATAGATGTCTTATGGCAACATGGATGTTAAGGAAAGGGAAACAGGAGGGTTGTACCTAGCTGCTGTGTAGTTGCCAGACACACTTGTTACCCTTCTCCCAATGGTTTCTACACAGGATATAGGCCTGCAAGATTGTAAATAATGTACATTACTGAAGAGGTTATTTCACTGGTCTCAAATTTTTATAAAGGTTTATGTGTAGTTAATGGGAACCACATTGGAGTTTTAGTCGCTTATTGTTGGGAAATGAGGGAGAATTTGAATAGAGGGCGCAATTAGCCTCCGGCTATGTTGCGTATGAAAGGCGACACGGAACACGCTGTTGGACATGCGGTGTAAAAATACTGTTTAAGAGTCATGAAAAAACACAGAAAAAGAATTAAGGATTTGTAACGTATAGTATAGTGCAATCAGGATCTTAGGACACAACCCTGGACGCGTTTCGACCTTCTATGGTGGTCTCATCAGCAGGGATTTGGGGTTGGGAGTCGATGTAATTTAAGTGAATAGTTAGAGCAGAATAATAAACACATTCAACACGGTAATAAAATAAAGGAGAGATAAAGTGAGTGCTTACCAAACTTGTTGTTTGTGGTTTTCATCAGTCCAACGCGTCGCTGCATCTTGGGATGGTGAGGAAGTGACTCGTCGATGTACGTATGTCCAGTTGTGTGAAGTTATGTTGACAGGGTCTAACAAAACCGCGCTGCTCTATTGAGAGTCTTCGAGTGCGCAATGAGGGCGTACGTGTGTAAGGTTGGGGTTAAGTATCTTTGCGTCATTCGTTACCAGTTTGTACTGGGAAGCGCGCGTGAGACGTGTTAAAGCGGGGTTTGGGGATAGTCATGGTTTTGTAGGGCAATTGGGGGTAATGTAGGGATACATGTCATAAAGGGATAGCTGGGTTTCTGGGCGAACGAAGTGCAAAATGTATAGTGGATTGTACGAGAAAAGGAGATAAGTGAAGGAGGTAATTGATATTGTGAGCGAGAGGGCGTTCTGTTAAGGATTTCGGGTGAGTGAGCATAAAGTCGAGAATTGAATAGGTGTATCATTGATAAAATCATTAAAACGGAAGTTAACATGTGTTTTTGAGGACAATAATAACCTCGGTTACAGTGTGTACATTTATACTTATATTTACAGCGAGGTTGCTTTAATACTTTGTGGTAAGGTGGTTGTCCACCCCTAGAATATGTTAGAAAAAAGAGTGAATTGGTGGAAGATTACATAGGTGTGCTTAATTAATCTAAATTGTTATTGTTAGAGTTCATATTATAAAATCCAATTAATTCTGAGTTGATCCTCCAGGGTGTTTGTAAAAAAGTAAATGTTTGGACTCGACATAATGAGTGTTTATATTATAAAAAGTAAATTGATCCATGTTTAGTTTTCTTCAGTCATATGGATGGTTATAGCTTGGATGAAGATGGTGTGCTCCACTTTGGGTAGTACCAGTTCTTTTTTCTTTTGGAGGTAGATTAGTGGCAGAGTATTTGAACAATTGACCAAGGTTAGTGTAATGTTGTAGGAGTTATTGTGTGTTGTTGTCATGTGTAGAGTAAGTTCTAAGTTTGGCACGTACAAGGGAGTCTTTGAGGTTTTGATTTTTTTGATATGCTATCATTGGAGCTTCTGGCCAGAGAATGCTCAATGTGCAATCATTCTCAATTAAGTGCCAGTGTTTACGTAAAATCTGTCCTATATGTGTAGTGTTAGTATTGTAAGGGATGGTAAAGATAGGGCTGTTAATGGAGTTCTCAGGTTTGTCTTTGTATAGAAGGTCATGTTGTGATTGTTGAGTGGCTCGTTGAAATGCTTTGTTGATGGTGTCGAGTTTGTATCCCCTGTTAATTAGTATAACAGAAAGATTGTCGAGTCGTTGTTGTAGTAGTTTGTCTTCTGTAATGATACGGCGATATCTGAGTGCTTGGCTGTAGATGATGCCTTCTTTGCATGTGGGTGGGTGAAAGGAGTCATGGTGTAGTAGTAGTGTCCTGTCTGTTGGTTTGATGTATAGGTCAGATAGAAGTTGATTGTTTTGGTTGATGTAAATAGTAGTGTCGAGGAAGTTGACTGATTTGTTGGAATAGTTATAGTCAAATTTGATGGTTGGATGAAATGTGTTGAGATAGTCAAGGAACGGTAGAAGTGCTTCAATTCCATGTGTCCACAAAGCAAAAATGTCATCAATGAATCTTATCCATTCAATTGGAGTAAGACCATTAGGTGCATTAAGGAACATTTGATTTTCAAGGACTGACATGAAAATGTTAGCATAGGTGGGGGCCATTGGGGAACCCATGGCTGTGCCATGTATTTGTAAGTAGTAGTCGTCATTAAAGGAGAAAAAGTTATTGTTCAGTATAAGTGAAAGTGTGTTGGTGATGTGGTCTATGTTGATGTCAGAAGTGTCGTTGTGTTCTTTAAACATATCAATGCAGGCTTGAATGCCTTCATCATTTGGTATGTTAGTGTACAAACTTTTGACATCTATGGTAATGAGTATAAGTCCAGTAGGTAAGTTGTTGTTAAGGGAGAAAATACGTTTGAGGAAGTCAGTGGTGTCTTTGATGTAGGAAGGTATGTGTTTCAGAAGTGGTTTGAGGAGGTGATCAGCATACTGTGAGAGTTTTACTGTAGGACCCCCACAACCTGAAATAATGGGCCTGCCTGGGATGTCGGGTTTGTGTATTTTGGGGAGAAGGTAGAGCGTTGGGATGTTAGTGTTGTTTTGTGGGAGGAGGTATTTGTGTGTGGTGTGATCAATGAGTTGGTCGTGGTGCATAAGTGTGACCAAGGTTCTGATTTGTTGTTGTATTTGTTGTGTGAGGTCATTTGGTATTTTTAGGTAGTGGTTTGTGTTGTTGAGTTGTTTGTGGGCTTCAGTAAGATAGTCTGTTTTTGGCCAGATGACAATGGCTCCACCCTTGTCAGCTGGTTTGACAATGAGATTGTCATTGGTAATAAGTTCAGTGATAGAATTGGATTCACTTGTTGATATGTTGTGTTTGGGGGGCTTCCGTGATGTGTGGTTGGTTTTTAAGTCATAGAAAACTTGTGAGATGTATTCGAGGAGGTTGGGGTTGTCAGGAGTGGGTGGGGTAAAATTGGTTGGGGTTTTGAAGGGGTGTCTGATTGTGTTATTGTTTCCAAAGAGATATTTTGTGTACATGTGGCGTCTGTACTTAAGAAAGGAGTTATAGATGGTGTTGTAGTGTGTAGGTTTAGGGGTGGGAATAAATTGGAGTCCTTTGGAAAGAACCTTGGTAGTGGATTTAGAAAGTGGTATGTTGGAGAGGTTAACTACACTGTTGTTGATGAGTTGGTTATGTACTTGCTTGTGTAGTTTGAGTTTGTTGTTATGTCTGTTGTTCTTGTTATTGCGTTTGCCTTTCATGTATTTAATAAGTGATTTCTTATGGTAAAGTGTAGTATGTTGAGTGGCTATCGGGGTGGGTTGCGTATGTGTCTGTGGATGAAATCCTGAATCCCTTGTTCAACTAGTGAGGTAATGGCTGGTGTGATGTTGCTGTGAGTGGTGTTTGTGTGGCGTTGGGGTTGTCTTGTCCTGGTGGTGGTGGGTGGTGTTAACCAGGGTTGTTTGTTGGGGGGAGCTTGTGGTGTAGTGGTCTGGATAGATAGTAGAGACGGGAGTTTGTTGTGTGTGGGAGGATGGTGTATTTTGTTAGTGTGCAGTGGAGTTTGGGGTGTAAGTCCAGGATGGTTGATCAGTGGAGTGGGTGTATGTTGTACAGTGTAGATTTGTCTTGGTGTGTGTGTATGTGTCTTACTGTGAGTGGGGTGTAGGGTGTGAGAGTGGGTCTTGTAAGGGTTGTGTTGTGATCGTTTAAGTCGTTTGGTAGATTTGATTTTAGAGTTGAGAACATTTCTTGTGTATTGGTCACCTATTTCGTTGGTGCGGTTGATAATTTGGAGGGCAAGTTGTTGGTCGTTGGTGTCGTTTAAAATACATTGTTCAAAATGTTGTATTTTGGTATGAAAGTCTTGTAGTAGGGATTGTTGGTGGTCAAGTGTGATGTCAAGTAGTCCAAGAGAGGCTTTAGTAAGTGTCTCCTCCCATTGTTCTCTCAGTTGTATTGGTAGGTCAGCTGGGCATTTTTGTTGGATGTTCAGGTTGCTGGGAGTGGTCTTGGTCCTTTGGTGTTCTATCAGGTTGTTGATACTGGCTTGTTGTTTGTCTCGTTTGTGTTTAAGTGAGTAGAGTGTTCTGAAGGATTGTAGTAGATGTATGGGTATGTCGTGGATGTCTATGTTGGTCATGTTGTTTTGGTTAGTGCAGGTAGTTCCACTAGTAGAGGCACCATCATTGACAGGGTCAGTGGTCATGTTGTTGTTGGTTGTTGCTGTTGTGTTAAGGGGTGAGTTGTGGGTTGTCGTGTGAGTGCAAGTGGGGTGGTTTAGTTGGTGGTTAGGCGCAGTTCCATAAGGTGTGGAGTGGTTAAGGTTGGTTGGTTGCTGGGTGGTGTTGTTGAAGTCTATGTGTCTGTCCTTGTTAGGATGGTTGGTATTACTGGGTGTGATTGTGGGAGAAATCCGGTTGGGGGGTGTAGAGAAAGTATCGAGAATACTGTCATTGAGGTTGGTCATGTCAAAAAGGTTGTTGTTGTTGGCTGTATGGTTTGTCTCATTAGGGTCAGTAGTTTGTGTAGGGTTGTTAGTCTGGTTGTTATCAGTAGTGTGTTGTTCTCCGTTGTTTTGATAGTCAGTGTCAGTTTGTATGTTGGTAAAGTCAAGTGCCAGCAACTCTGCCTCATCTATAATATCATACTCCATGAGGTCAATTGGCTGGGAAATGAGTAATCCTTCTTCGTTACTAATGTAACCGGTGTCTGAGGCGCCATTGGTGTTGGTCGAAGTAGACGAAGATGCTCCGGATTGTTTAGATTCATCGTTGTTAGATTTGTACGGCACAACTATGGATATAATTAAGTGTATAGAGGTCAGGGTATGTGGGGGATGAGCGATGGATAGGCTGTGCGGAAAAATAAAGGCCTAAAGTCAATATGCAAAGTGATTTGCCCTCTTGGACTATAAGCTTTACACGTGGCGTTTAGGAATGTCATTGTTCGTCACAGTAAAACTATGCAATGTGGCGAGCCTGGATTAGCTCTCTCCTTTCGCTACGGGGTTATCACAAATTTTTATAAAGGTTTATGTGTAGTTAATGGGAACCACATTGGAGTTTTAGTCGCTTATTGTTGGGAAATGAGGGAGAATTTGAATAGAGGGCGCAATTAGCCTCCGGCTATGTTGCGTATGAAAGGCGACACGGAACACGCTGTTGGACATGCGGTGTAAAAATACTGTTTAAGAGTCATGAAAAAACACAGAAAAAGAATTAAGGATTTGTAACGTATAGTATAGTGCAATCAGGATCTTAGGACACAACCCTGGACGCGTTTCGACCTTCTATGGTGGTCTCATCAGCAGGGATTTGGGGTTGGGAGTCGATGTAATTTAAGTGAATAGTTAGAGCAGAATAATAAACACATTCAACACGGTAATAAAATAAAGGAGAGATAAAGTGAGTGCTTACCAAACTTGTTGTTTGTGGTTTTCATCAGTCCAACGCGTCGCTGCATCTTGGGATGGTGAGGAAGTGACTCGTCGATGTACGTATGTCCAGTTGTGTGAAGTTATGTTGACAGGGTCTAACAAAACCGCGCTGCTCTATTGAGAGTCTTCGAGTGCGCAATGAGGGCGTACGTGTGTAAGGTTGGGGTTAAGTATCTTTGCGTCATTCGTTACCAGTTTGTACTGGGAAGCGCGCGTGAGACGTGTAAAGCGGGGTTTGGGGATAGTCATGGTTTTGTAGGGCAATTGGGGGTAATGTAGGGATACATGTCATAAAGGGATAGCTGGGTTTCTGGGCGAACGAAGTGCAAAATGTATAGTGGATTGTACGAGAAAAGGAGATAAGTGAAGGAGGTAATTGATATTGTGAGCGAGAGGGCGTTCTGTTAAGGATTTCGGGTGAGTGAGCATAAAGTCGAGAATTGAATAGGTGTATCATTGATAAAATCATTAAAACGGAAGTTAACATGTGTTTTTGAGGACAATAATAACCTCGGTTACAGTGTGTACATTTATACTTATATTTACAGCGAGGTTGCTTTAATACTTTGTGGTAAGGTGGTTGTCCACCCCTAGAATATGTTAGAAAAAAGAGTGAATTGGTGGAAGATTACATAGGTGTGCTTAATTAATCTAAATTGTTATTGTTAGAGTTCATATTATAAAATCCAATTAATTCTGAGTTGATCCTCCAGGGTGTTTGTAAAAAAGTAAATGTTTGGACTCGACATAATGAGTGTTTATATTATAAAAAGTAAATTGATCCATGTTTAGTTTTCTTCAGTCATATGGATGGTTATAGCTTGGATGAAGATGGTGTGCTCCACTTTGGGTAGTACCAGTTCTTTTTTCTTTTGGAGGTAGATTAGTGGCAGAGTATTTGAACAATTGACCAAGGTTAGTGTAATGTTGTAGGAGTTATTGTGTGTTGTTGTCATGTGTAGAGTAAGTTCTAAGTTTGGCACGTACAAGGGAGTCTTTGAGGTTTTGATTTTTTTGATATGCTATCATTGGAGCTTCTGGCCAGAGAATGCTCAATGTGCAATCATTCTCAATTAAGTGCCAGTGTTTACGTAAAATCTGTCCTATATGTGTAGTGTTAGTATTGTAAGGGATGGTAAAGATAGGGCTGTTAATGGAGTTCTCAGGTTTGTCTTTGTATAGAAGGTCATGTTGTGATTGTTGAGTGGCTCGTTGAAATGCTTTGTTGATGGTGTCGAGTTTGTATCCCCTGTTAATTAGTATAACAGAAAGATTGTCGAGTCGTTGTTGTAGTAGTTTGTCTTCTGTAATGATACGGCGATATCTGAGTGCTTGGCTGTAGATGATGCCTTCTTTGCATGTGGGTGGGTGAAAGGAGTCATGGTGTAGTAGTAGTGTCCTGTCTGTTGGGTTGATGTATAGGTCAGATAGAAGTTGATTGTTTTGGTTGATGTAAATAGTAGTGTCGAGGAAGTTGACTGATTTGTTGGAATAGTTATAGTCAAATTTGATGGTTGGATGAGATGTGTTGAGATAGTCAAGGAACGGTAGAAGTGCTTCAATTCCATGTGTCCACAAAGCAAAAATGTCATCAATGAATCTTATCCATTCAATTGGAGTAAGACCATCAGGTGCATTAAGGAGCATTTGATTTTCAAGGACTGACATGAAAATGTTAGCATAGGTGGGGGCCATTGGGGAACCCATAGCTGTGCCATGTATTTGTAAGTAGTAGTCGTCATTAAAGGAGAAAAAGTTATTGTTCAGTATAAGTGAAAGTGTGTTGGTGATGTGGTCTATGTTGATGTCAGAAGTGTCGTTGTGTTCTTTAAACATATCAATGCAGGCTTGAATGCCTTCATCATTTGGTATGTTAGTGTACAAACTTTTGACATCTATGGTAATGAGTATAAGTCCAGTAGGTAAGTTGTTGTTAAGGGAGAAAATACGTTTGAGGAAGTCAGTGGTGTCTTTGATGTAGGAAGGTATGTGTTTCAGAAGTGGTTTGAGGAGGTGATCAGCATACTGTGAGAGTTTTACTGTAGGACCCCCACAACCTGAAATAATGGGCCTGCCTGGGATGTCGGGTTTGTGTATTTTGGGGAGAAGGTAGAGCGTTGGGATGTTAGTGTTGTTTTGTGGGAGGAGGTATTTGTGTGTGGTGTGATCAATGAGTTGGTCGTGGTGCATAAGTGTGACCAAGGTTCTGATTTGTTGTTGTATTTGTTGTGTGAGGTCATTTGGTATTTTTAGGTAGTGGTTTGTGTTGTTGAGTTGTTTGTGGGCTTCAGTAAGATAGTCTGTTTTTGGCCAGATGACAATGGCTCCACCCTTGTCAGCTGGTTTGACAATGAGATTGTCATTGGTAATAAGTTCAGTGATAGAATTGGATTCACTTGTTGATATGTTGTGTTTGGACACAACGACACTTCTGACATCAACATAGACCACATCACCAACACAGTCCTTGAAAATCAAATGCTCCTTAATGCACCTGATGGCCTTACTCCAATTGAATGGATAAGATTCATTGATGACATTTTTGCTTTGTGGACACATGGAATTGAAGCACTTCTACCGTTCCTTGACTATCTCAACACATTTCATCCAACCATCAAATTTGACTATAACTATTCCAACAAATCAGTCAACTTCCTCGACACTACTATTTACATCAACCAAAACAATCAACTTCTATCTGACCTATACATCAAACCAACAGACAGGACACTACTACTACACCATGACTCCTTTCACCCACCCACATGCAAAGAAGGCATCATCTACAGCCAAGCACTCAGATATCGCCGTATCATTACAGAAGACAAACTACTACAACAACGACTCGACAATCTTTCTGTTATACTAATTAACAGGGGATACAAACTCGACACCATCAACAAAGCATTTCAACGAGCCACTCAACAATCACAACATGACCTTCTATACAAAGACAAACCTGAGAACTCCATTAACAGCCCTATCTTTACCATCCCTTACAATACTAACACTACACATATAGGACAGATTTTACGTAAACACTCGCACTTAATTGAGAATGATTGCACATTGAGCATTCTCTGGCCAGAAGCTCCAATGATAGCATATCAAAAAAATCAAAACCTCAAAGACTCCCTTGTACGTGCCAAACTTAGAACTTACTCTACACATGACAACAACACACAATAACTCCTACAACATTACACTAACCTTGGTCAATTGTTCAAATACTCTGCCACTAATCTACCTCCAAAAGAAAAAAGAACTGGTACTACCCAAAGTGGAGCACACCATCTTCATCCAAGCTATAACCATCCATATGACTGAAGAAAACTAAACATGGATCAATTTACTTTTTATAATATAAACACTCATTATGTCGAGTCCAAACATTTACTTTTTTACAAACACCCTGGAGGATCAACTCAGAATTAATTGGATTTTATAATATGAACTCTAACAATAACAATTTAGATTAATTAAGCACACCTATGTAATCTTCCACCAATTCACTCTTTTTTCTAACATATTCTAGGGGTGGACAACCACCTTACCACAAAGTATTAAAGCAACCTCGCTGTAAATATAAGTATAAATGTACACACTGTAACCGAGGTTATTATTGTCCTCAAAAACACATGTTAACTTCCGTTTTAATGATTTTATCAATGATACACCTATTCAATTCTCGACTTTATGCTCACTCACCCGAAATCCTTAACAGAACGCCCTCTCGCTCACAATATCAATTACCTCCTTCACTTATCTCCTTTTCTCGTACAATCCACTATACATTTTGCACTTCGTTCGCCCAGAAACCCAGCTATCCCTTTATGACATGTATCCCTACATTACCCCCAATTGCCCTACAAAACCATGACTATCCCCAAACCCCGCTTTACACGTCTCACGCGCGCTTCCCAGTACAAACTGGTAACGAATGACGCAAAGATACTTAACCCCAACCTTACACACGTACGCCCTCATTGCGCACTCGAAGACTCTCAATAGAGCAGCGCGGTTTTGTTAGACCCTGTCAACATAACTTCACACAACTGGACATACGTACATCGACGAGTCACTTCCTCACCATCCCAAGATGCAGCGACGCGTTGGACTGATGAAAACCACAAACAACAAGTTTGGTAAGCACTCACTTTATCTCTCCTTTATTTTATTACCGTGTTGAATGTGTTTATTATTCTGCTCTAACTATTCACTTAAATTACATCGACTCCCAACCCCAAATCCCTGCTGATGAGACCACCATAGAAGGTCGAAACGCGTCCAGGGTTGTGTCCTAAGATCCTGATTGCACTATACTATACGTTACAAATCCTTAATCCTTTTTCTGTGTTTTTTCATGACTCTTAAACAGTATTTTTACACCGCATGTCCAACAGCGTGTTCCGTGTCGCCTTTCATACGCAACATAGCCGGAGGCTAATTGCGCCCTCTATTCAAATTCTCCCTCATTTCCCAACAATAAGCGACTAAAACTCCAATGTGGTTCCCATTAACTACACATAAACCTTTATAAAAACAGTTATGAGCATGTGCTCATCTTCTCATCTCACAAAAATGAACGGCTCTTCAACGCGGGACGACTTTGCTGGTTCAGGTACCCATTGAAAATAACCACATGACGTTTCTTTCTCGTGTAACCATTTACATAAACAAACAACGTAAAAACCTGAACAGTATACTTATTAAGTGTTTAGTTATGGTAGAAAATTCTCACGTAGACTTATAAAACATCAGTCTAAATAATTCAGTGTACATAAACTTATAAAACATCGGTTTAAAGGGGGGTTACAGTCCGTTCTGCGCATGTGCGGGGTTTGTTTACATCTAATGTTTTGATCCACTTAAATTGCATAACATGAAGTATTCCCCCTTCGAAACACCTCGCATGATCAGTCATGGCCGACGCACTGGAAGAGAGCTTCACACTTCAAGAGTTGGAAGAAAGTCAAATAGAGGAGGTCGCAGCATTACCTAACGTAGATAATATAACTACATGCACATGTCGCGGCCACTGTCTTCGAGAAAAGGGAAGAAATTTCTGTCCGTTCAGAAGTTTAAACAATTTTTGTTCGAGCGCGTGCCACGACGAAGACTTTGGGGTCTGCATGAACAACAGGAGAGTTCAAGAAAGCGACAGTGAAAAGTCGGTAAGTTCATTAAGACTATGTTTTGAATCCAAGTATATATAAGTTATTTCTAAATTATGGACTGGGATCGTTTTCGTGCGCGACGCTAATAATTTCGTATATTTAGTACGGCATCCGCGCCACAATTATATCACAGTCCTTCTTGTCTGTTTTGGGTTTTGTTCGCGCAAAGACTAGTTGCGTTATTTATTGGTAGATCGGTTGATGCTGTTCAACGTTTAAAACCAATCAGAAGGTGAATGGTCATCCACCAACAGTTGGCAAATACTTGCGCAAAAATCGCCATTGATTTTCAAAGATTTGAGTCTGGGTTTCTAAAGTAACCTAATTAATTCGTGTTTGAAAGTATCAAATTCAATTTATTCATGTTTAGATGCTACCCTTACCAAAGGGGCTATAAATATTGACGTGACAATTTAGTTATTTTTATTGCCTTTGCACTATAAGAATATTTGGCATCTTGTTTACCCTCTCCCTGTGCTGTTTTAGAAGAGGGTAACTGGTTGAAGAACTGAATGCAGCTGAAAACCAAGCCAATCATGAACAATTGATTGTAAGAAAACCCTTTGTTACATGTTTCTCAATAGTTTGAAGGAATATTTAAAACAATCTGGCGAGAGGATGGGGCTTCATGGTTCACCATAAGAACTACACTGTGCTTGTATTCAGGATAGTTTAGTGACTTGTTCGAGTTATCTACTATGATCCCTATCAATATTAGGGCAGTGGAACTATCAACATTTGGGCAGTGGAACAGGGGAGGGCTATAGCCACCCAATATTTCTAGCAAGGGGACTAAGCCCCTCAATATTTCTAATAAGGGGGCAAAGCCCCAAAATATCTCTAGCAAAGGGGCTAAGAAAGACCTGAAATTTGCTGGGGGGAATACACTCTTTAGCATCTATTGACGAATTAGCCCCTCCAATACTGTACATACTCTGACAAATAAGAATTTGAAGTGTTGTTTAAAACATTTTACATCTTTATTACAACTGTTGGTGTGAAAACCATTATTTAGACAGGATTAGCTATATGTAAACATTTTATTGTTCATTATAAATTTAGTCCTGAAAAGGCTCTAAAACTTATTACAACAATTACCATAAATTATTATATTTCATATCCTTTAGTTTTTAATCTATGATCTTATTTCATTTCAGAATGTCGTGGAAGCCCTAAATGTTGATATTTTAAGAAGGCTTGAAGGCTTGCATTAGAGCTTCTTAGAAGACAGCCAGCAGCGTTTGCTGATTTGGTGAATGGGGAAATGGCAGGTGGGGATGGAGTCCAACAACCAAACCTCCAACCTGATAATAATAATCTTGAGTGGTGCAACTGTGGACACTGCATTGCTATGGCAACTCAAGAAGAAAACAAATGCTGCACCCACACAAAACGACCCTGCATCTCAAGAACCCCCATTTTCCAACAACTTTTCCTTGATGGCAATGTTTTAGACATTGCCATGCGATATAGAGTAGATGTTCTCGTTTTAAACAATGTGCGAAACGAAAATTTTTACCATGCAGCGTATAGATGTCTTATGGCAACATGGATGTTAAGGAAAGGGAAACAGGAGGGTTGTACCTAGCTGCTGTGTAGTTGCCAGACACACTTGTTACCCTTCTCCCAATGGTTTCTACACAGGATATAGGCCTGCAAGATTGTAAATAATGTACATTACTGAAGAGGTTATTTCACTGGTCTCAAAATGACATGTAACCATTTCAATAAAACTAGTTATAAACTTAACTTAGATCAAGTTTGAAATAAGAAAGGTAAATGCTTCAGATTATAATTATGACAAAATGTCAGTCTGAGGTCAGCAAAATAACTTCTTCCATTTATAACTAAATATTTCATATTCTTGGCAAATAGTTTAGCCCTTATATTATTGATGTATAACATTGCGAGCAATGCCCATCAAGTTTCTCTTTCAAAAAGGGCATTTGTGAGCTCATCAGCATGCCTAGGAAACACTAAAGTACAGTAACATTAATTATTGATAAATCAGCGAGTCTGACATGAACAGCCTGACCCATCAATAGGGCTCAGGGGTTTGAAATCAGAGTTTGCCTTCTCCTAGGTGGACTGCCTGCCAAGGCTTATGAGCTCCACCTACCCAGAGCAATCTGGTTTTAAGGTGCCAGACACTCACCTTTCACACCTTTGCTACCAAATTTAAACAGTACAGTATTTAGCAAAGGAGTTTGGCTAGGAAACAGACCCTGTGGGACATTTCATGGAAGTGGAGTAGCTCAATTCTCCACACCATCCCAGTCATCCTAACCCTTTAAAAACAGCTACAATACAATAAATAGCCCATGCATGAGGAACAGTGGGATAACTAAGTTGTGGGATAACTAAGTTATGCTATTGTATCGCAGCCAACAAGGGTGAGAAATATAATTAACAATTGGACAATGAGTCCAAGTTGAGCATGAGCATATAGTCAACGAGGCACAGCCAAGTAACTTATCACTATGACAATAATGGTGAATTAAAATTTTTCTGAGCCCCAGACAGGGATTGCACTTGCAACCTTCTGATGACTGGTTAAATGGTCTAAGCACTGACCTACTGTACTTAGACTCGTGGAGAGCTAAGACATTACACTATTCATTACATTTCGTATTACTGCTTAGGGGCACCTGACTATCACTTTGCAATATTAGCTTTCAATGCTACATCCTCTAGTGATAAGTCTACTCTAACTCAGCCTCATTGCCTAATTGTTAATTATGTCATGGGTTTCACTTTGTAAATTAGACAGTATGTAAATATAGTATAAGAACTAGTTATTATGGGCTTCTACAAGTGATTTACTGAAGGGGGAGGAATAGCAGATATGTTGGGAGCAATCCTCATTGGGTCTTCACTTACGATACCAATTCTTTGATTCACAGTTCCCTCAGAACTGGCTCTTTTCTCAAACACATTCAAGAGAAGTTTAGGGATATAGCTAGTATACATTTTAGGCTTCAGGACTTGAACATGGCAGCAGCATAGAAATTGAGAAGCATTTTGGCAACATCCTTGTCGGTCTTCACATTATTTTTGTCCCGAAATTCCCTCCATCGCGTAGAAGTATCAAATAAATACACTCTGGAGACATCCCTTCTAGTACAATATTCTTTTCTACTTGCTCCTTTGTCCAGATTGCCCGTACTCGACGGATTCGGATTCGAACTCGAAGGATTTGAATCGACCATCTTGCTCGATACGCGCATAGCAGATTGGTTAGACTGGGAACCTGGGAACGACAACATCCGGTGGAGGCTCCTACGAAAAACATGCGCAGAACGGACTGTAACCCCCCTTTAAGTAATTCAGTGTACATAAACTTATAAAAGTGTCTAATGCACATTGTCACTGTGATCATTAATCCAAAAAGAAAGATAATTTAAAATGGCTTGGTAATCAGAAAAACCTGAACGCTGTCTCAAATCCATCTTTTTCCTCATATTCACTAAAAAAGAAAGGGAAAAAAAGCAAGCCAAACTGTTCCAATACTGTTTTTATTTATCGATCTTCACCCATCTTGAAATAATACGATGATGACCGAAGGAAACCCGAGTGCGTTCCGAAATAGCTGTCGAAAAGTAGCCCGCGAGCATTGTGTTCTTTATTCCGAAAAAAAAAGAATTTATGGCGAATTTGATGATATCGCGTACGTACGCGTACGTACGCAAAAATGATGACGTCAGCCTGTGCGCACTCCCCTGTGACGTCACTTCCGGGCCTGGATGTCTAGGATAATCTACTAATGTTATATTAATGAAGAGTGCTTTGAAGTCATTACTAGTTCTTTTTCAAAATTGATCCATTTGGAAAAACTTACTTTGAGCACGTTAAGTTCACGTTCAGTTGATTCTTTGACAAGTGTGTTATCATCACTACAGTCCTTGGAAGAGCTAGTATTGGATATTACTCTTTGTAATGATTTTGATGCTAAAGAACTGCTCGCAGCAATAGGATCTTTAAAGTATTTAAAGAAACTTCATTTTGGCTCTTGTTATATATCTTCTACTGGTGTAGCAGCATTAGCTAGCATGTTGCCATCACTACAGTTGTTGGAAGAGCTAGTGTTGGATGATATGGATCTTTCTGATGATTTTGTTGATGCTGTTGCTAAAAGTATGTTCGCAGCAACAGGATCATTAAAGTATTTAAAGAAAGTTAATTTTAACTATTACATATCTTCTTCTGGTGCAGCAGCTTTAGCTAGCATGTTACCATCACTACAGTTGTTGGAAGAGCTAGTGTTGGGCGCCATGGATGCTGATGATGATGCTGCTGCTAAAACTCTGTTCACAGCAATAGGATCATTAAAGTATTTAAAGAAACTTCATTTTGGCAGTTGTTTGATATTTTCTACTGTTGTAGCAGCTTTCGCTAGCATGTTACTATCACTGCAGTTGTTGGAAGAGCTTGACTTGGGTATTTGCAATATTAGTGAAGGACGTGATAAAGAAAAATTATTGTGTGCAATGGGATCATCGAAGCATTTAAAGAAACTTTATCTTTGCAGAATTAAGATAAATTCTACTGGTGTAGCAGCTTTAGCTAGCATGTTACCATCACTACAGTTGTTGGAAGAGCTAGTGTTGGGCGAGATGGATCTTCCTGGTGAAGGTGATGATGAAAACTATTCCTTGCAATAGGATCATTGAACTATTTAAAGAAACTTGATCTTCGCAAAATTAAGATAGGTTCTACTGGTGTAGCAGCTTTAGTTCGCGTGTTATCATCACTGCAGTTGCCGGAAGAGCTTGAGTTGGGTGAGATGAATCTTTCTGATGAAGGTGATGATGAAAAACTATTCCTTGCAATAGGATCATTGAAGCATTTAAAGACACTCAATCTAATTTGGGAAAATATGATAGGTTCTACTGGTGTAGCACCTTTAGCTAGCGTGTTACCATCACTACAGTTGTTGGAAGAGCTAGTGTTGGATGATATGGATCTTTCTGATGAAGGTGATGATGAAAAACTATTCCTTGCAATAGGATCATTGAAGTATTTAAAGAAACTCGAGCTTTTGGTAACTAAGATAGGTTCTACTGGTGTAGCAGCTTTAACTAGCGTGTTACCATCACTACAGTTGTTCGAACAGCTAATGTTGGGTGAGATGGATCTTACTGATGGAGGTGATGATGAAAAACTATTCCTTGCAATAGGATCGTTAAAGTATTTAAAGAAACTTCGTCTTCACTGAACTAAGATAGGTTCTGCTGGTGTAGCAGCTTTAGCTAGCGTGTTACCATCACTACAGTTGTTGGAAGAGCTTGAGTTGGGTGAGATGGATCTTCCCAATGAAGGTGATGATGAAAAACTATTCCTTGCAATGCAATCATTGAAGTATTTAAAGAATCTCGATATTTGGGAAACTAAGATAGGTTCTACTGGTGTAGCAGCTTTAGCTAGCATGTTACCATCACAACAGTTGTTGGAAGGGCTAGTGTTGGGCGAGATGGATCTTCCTGGTGAAGGTGATGATGAAAAACTATTCCTTGCAATGCAATCATTGAAGTATTTAAAGAATCTCAATCTTTGGAAAACTAAGATAGGTTCTACGGGTGTAAGAGCTTAAGCTAGCGTGTTACCATCACTACACGCATTACAAAAATGTAAATTGAGTTGTAAACTCAGTTCTTCCGACCGAAACAAACTTAAATCTGCAGCAGGTCCTAAAGTGAGTATCTTGGTAGATTAAGGTGGCGTCTTGTAGTTTCCATATTCACTGTTTACAAAATACAGATTTAAACTCCACCTCTTCCGGTCTAAAAAATATCAGCTAGATTAATATTAAGTATACAACCCCCCTGATACCAAACTATAGAAGAACTAATACACCAATGAAACGTTTGTCAAGGGAAATCAATGTAACCCAGCATAGTATAGAACAGAGTTGCAATTAATTTTCTACGAAGGCCAGAGGTCAACCTCGTACCCAGGGCCATTTGTAGGGAACTGGGCCAAGATGGCGGGAACCAATGGCCAGGGTGGAGGCTAGGCTATCTCAGCCTCTGATTGGTCAAGAGCCTATGGCGTAAATCAGACGGTTTGATTTTGTATTCTTTTTAAAAATTGTATTTTGACCTTGTCGGTTGTCCTGCACACGGCACGGGAAATTATATTTTAAACCATGCTATAATTAGGTGTAATTAGGTATAATTACTGTGTAAAGAACTGAGTTCCAGTTAATAAAATGCGCAATATACTGCGCATTTTGAGGTAGCCTCCACCAGGGCCATTTGTTCCCGCCATTTTGTTTTATTCGCCATCTTGGCCTAGTTCCCTACAAATGGCCATGGGTATGAGGTTGGCCAGGGGTATAACATTGCTTGAAAGCAAAGGGTCGTCGCTAAAACGGATCACTCAAAAAGACCCTCTCAGGTTTTCCGCGGCTTTTCCAAAATATCTCGTCAAATATTTTCCCCCAAATTTATCGTCAAGCTTCATTGAGTCCCAAGATTTTAACAATCTTCTCGATAACCTAACCACAATCAAAACCCAAATGCTAGTCAGAAATCCGGTTTACAGCCTTGCTTTACTGAAAATTGACGTAATTTTTAACTACATTACAAAGCGTCGCTAAAAAATCTGTTTTTTTATATTCAAAACATTAAAATCTCGGAACAAAACGATTTATTCATAGTTTCCGCTTGGCAAAGTGTTAGTTTTCCGTATGACACATGCCAAGCTCTAAGCTGAAACGTATAGTACTTTGTTCCGACCGGAGGTTTGTACTATTATTTCCTGTCGCTATTTTCTTTCTTGGAGAAGTCAACGCTTCTAGAATTAAGGTTACATGTCGTAGACGCGCTGGATCAGGATTAGTACCACTGACCTATATATAACTGGACTGTGGGTGCTCTATATCGATGACTGAAGGAGAGTGATTACTGACCCATATATAACTGGACTGTGGGTGCTCTATATCAATGACTGAAAGAGAGTGATCACTGACCTATATATAACTGGACTGCGGGTGCTTTATATCAATGACTGAAAGAAAGTGATCACTGACCCATATATAACTGGACTGTGGGTGCTCTATATCAATGACTGAAAGAGAGTGATCACGGACCTATATATAACTGGACTGTGGGTCCTCTACATCAATGACTGAAAGAAAGTGATCACTGACCCATATATAACTGGACTGTGGGAGCTCTATATCAATGACTGACAGAGAGTGATCACTGACCTATATATAACTGGACTGTGGGTCCTCTATATGAATGACTGAAAGAGAGTGATCACTGACCTATATATAACTGGACAGCGTGTGCTCTATATCAATACCAAAGGAAATCAGTACCGTATTGGTAGTTTGGATATTGGAAAAAGAAATTACAACACAAATTAAGCAAACTTTTACCCCGATTTTCTCTTAAAATACTGTTTTGTTTGAGATGCTATATCATACACTCGGAAGAGTGTTTCATCAGGATATCGAAACACCTCAAAGTTTGTTCAAAAGCCTCAGCTTCGCCTCGATTTTCAACAAACGTCTCGGTGTGTGGATATCCTGATGAAACACTCCTCCTCGTGTATTGAGCTATTACAGATAACGTCAAAGTCGCCATGTTGGATGGCAACTTCAAAGTACCGAGTTGTCTAATTGTTTTAGTATAAACCAGCTAGTTGGACAAACTATTATTTTAAAGAAACAAACTGAATCCTCAGCAAAATGCGAGTTTTCTGCCATTGTCTTGTATTTAAAACTTGAGACAGTGAGTAGCTCAGTCAATCAGAATGCAGCATTTGTAATAGTCCATTGTTGGTTTATACTAATACATAATATAGTTGTAATAGCATATAATAGCTATACATCACGCCCCTTTAGGACATAAGCATTTTGTTGCTAGTGTTAAAATTGTTTTTACCAATAGATCCGATTTACGTGTAATAACACCAGTTGTAAAAATATTTTTTACAGTTGACCTTACTCTAAACTTATTTTCGCCAGACTTAATTTTCGGGAATTTCGCGACCGAAAAAAAAAATCGCGAAAAATTTGTCCCGCCAAAAATGTCGTAAAAATTAAAAACGCAAAATTTTATAGCCTATTATCAAACGGAGTATTGTTTTCTGATGTTGCGTATAAGTGTAGCTTAAAGTATATATTAAACTGTTTTGTTATGATTAATATTCAGAACTAAGGCTTGGGCCTATAAACATCGAAGTTTTCATGAGTTAATATTATTGAAACTATTCGATGTTTCAACTACTGTATTGAGTCTTCCCAGTGGCCTAATCAGTGGAAATTAAGTAACGTATCACCTGCATACAAGAAAGAAGAAGAGACGATTAAATTGAACTACCGCCCGATTAGTATCCTGTCTACCATACCCAAATTGTTCGAGAAAGTGAAGTATGATCAACTATATATTAAATTCTCATCTATCTTCTCGGATAATATGTCTGGCTTTCTCCGCGGCCACTCTTGCTGCACTGCATTATTAAAATTAACTGATGATTGGCGCTCGGATCTTGATCAGAGAAAGGACATTGGCATCGTGGCTGTTGACTTATCAAAAGCATTTGATTCGATTTGTCACAATCTACTCTTGGCAAAACTGAAAGCATATGGCTTACGGGATTCTGCTGTTAGTTTGATTCAGTCGTATCTATCACATAGACATCAACGGGTCAAATGTAATGGAGTCTACTCAGACTGGCTACCAGTTCGCTGTGGTGTACCTCAAGGTAGTCTGTTAGGTCCATTGCTCTTCAACATATTTATTAACGACGTCAGTGACTCAGCCAATATCTCTTCATTACGACTTTATGCGGACGACACTACTCAGTATACGGCTAACGCGTGCCCCACATCTCTCCAATTTACAGTTAACCAGGACGTAAAAATATTGAGCGACTGGTTTAATGAGAACTTCTTGCAAGTTAACGCTTCCAAGACACAGGCTATGACTTTGGGTAAATCGTTACACAATTATGAGTTTTCCATTGGCGCAAAGAAGATTGAGATTGAGCCAACACTCAAGATACTTGGTGTAACCCTGGATAAGACGCTATCGTACAAGCCCCACGTCACCAACATGTTAAAGAAAGCATACTCGAAGATTGCTGCTTTGCGCAGGATCAAGCGTCTTGTTCCGTCTACAACGATGATTACACTCTACAAAAGCTATATACTACCACACTTGGAATACTGTTCACCAATCCTTCTAGGAATATCTAAAGCACTAAACACTAAGTTGGAAAACGTTAACTTCTATGCATTAAGAACTCTATTAAATTTAGGATCCACTATAAAATACGACACCTGTCTATCTATCGCTAATATGGTCTCGCTAGAGCAGAGAAGATTTGAACAATCACTTATATTATTCTTTAAATGTTTCAAGATGCAAGGTCCAAGTTATATTTCTGATCTTTTTACTCCTCGACTTACACCTTATAACCTACGTAGTTCCGGTCTCAATGTTAATCAACCTACTTATAATAATCTATATATGCATAACTCGTTTATTTATATTATATCACATATCTGGAACCAACTACCAACTGCTGCTAAATCTTCTACTTCTATGTCTGAATTTCGTTCCCAAATTAAGGGAATGAGTTTTTCCGGCTGCCAATGCAACAGGTGCTTATAGACCGTACTGTGTAATTGAATTACTATTATTATTGTAATATCTTCATAATTATCTATATTGCTCTGTATAACTTATTTTTAAGCCTAGTTTATAACTGTTATTGTTATACCTATTTATTACTTGTAATTTATTTATTTATATTTATTTTAATGGTCGAGCGTTTGTAACACGAGCCTTTGGCTCGGGAGAATGGGCAACCACTCCCCACGTCCATCGACAATAAATAAATATTGTATTGTATTGTATTGTATTGTATGTTTAATTTGGCCCAAACCTTTACACTTTTGCTGTGAGTCGGATTTTCAATCTTGGCATCACACCAAGGTGGTGAAAAAAAAAATGGTTAAAAAAATCACAATTTCGCGAAATTAAATTCAGCACATAAGAAATTCGCGAAATTATATTCAGCACATAAGAGAGTAGAATTTCTAATCAAATCGCAAAATTTCTTCTCGCGAAATTTTGCCTTCCTCCAATTTTCGCGAAATTAAGTTCCCGCGAAAATAAGTTACTAATGAATATTATGATTATTGAATGTAGTAATAATGTAGCAATAATTAGTCTGTAAAGTGTAAAAAAACATTGTGCCAATGGAGAACTTATAGATTATTGTTTACTGTATATTCAACACTATTACAATCTATTAAAGCCACAATGCATGGTGCACATTTTTGTATCAGTTAAACCAACTGAACTATATATAACTGGACTGTGATCACTGACCTACATATAACTGGACTGTGGGTCTTCTATATCAATGACTGAAAGAGAGTGATCACTGACCTATATATAACTGGACTGTGGTTCCTGTAACACTGCTGCCAAACGTTTGCACATGAATTACAATATTGCCAAAAAGCCATGCACAAACTACCTGCCTTGTCGTTTTGGTAGAATGCTTATATTTTTAATTTTTGTGTCGGAATCTCGGACCAGTCCAAATACTTCAGTGTTTTCCCGCCCTTTTTTTGAGGACGATTTCGAACGTCGCGCATGCGCAAAACGTTGGGTAGCGGTGTTGGGTGCTCTATATCAATGACTGAAAGAGAGGCCCGCACACCCTGGCTCCGCGCCTGTCTAATAACTCGCTAGTGAAGGTATTCTAGTCCTCTAATTTACCATACAGTTCGCCTATCACACTTTTATTCCCACCACACAAAGTAAAACAACTACATGACTACATAAGAATGGTAATAACATAAAACCAACCATAGTCTTACATACGGCAAAATATACACGTGCGACAACAATGTAAACGATTACATATATTAAATAAGGACAAACAAGTTTTACTTATTAAACAAACGCTTCGTTTAACTTGTTTCTCAATGATCTTGACCATTGCACAGCATGTTACACGCTGCAATGGATCGTGCAACTTGTCTCGCAACGATGTTGACCATTGCGCAGCATGTTACACACTGCAATGGTTCGTGTAACTTGTTTTGCAATGATCTTGATCATTGCGGAGCATGTTACACACTGCAATGGTTCGTACAACTTGTCTCACAATGATCTTGATCATTGCACAGCATGTTACACACTGCAATGGTTCGTGCAACTTGTCTTGCAATGATCTTGATCATTGCACAGCATGTCACACACTGCAATGGTTCATGCAACTTGTCTTGCAATGATCTTGATCACAAGATCATTGCACATCATGTTACACAGTGCAATGGTTCGTACAACTTGTCTCACAATGATCTTGATCATTGCACAGCATGTTACACACTGCAATGGCTCATGCAACTTGTCTCGCAACGATCTTGATCATTGCACAGCATGTCACACACTGCAATGGTTCGTGCAAGTTACAAGAGGGGAGCTACACTGTGCGAAGCTTCAGTAATCCATTGCCGCGTACGTTGCCGCAATCATTGCAAAACTTGGTGATGGAGGGCAGTGTTATACCATGCAATTTCTCATTCAACTTGCATCGCAACAAAATTGTCAGAAAAGTTGCACAACGTTTTGCAGTGTAACACTGCCATTAAGCTAGGCTAGATTTTCAACTCTCTTCCAGGCTGCGGTATACTTACCTCTCCCAGAAGAAACAACTGGACGCATGAGCCACAGAAGGTATCTGTGATGTATTGCATAAATTGATTTCACAATATCATAAACCATAGAAGCTGACTGAGATACAAATGACTTTCCCGATCCGGTAGGCTGAATGACGAAAACATCTTGGCTATGAACCAATTTCTCTACAGCCCCCTCTCCGCAACAATTTGACATTTGTCAGATATTTTGATATTTATCGCGAAAAACATTCCTAGGCAATGCATATGCTTTGCCACTCCTTAAAGGTTTATGTTGTAAGTATATAGTGGATCAAACGAACGCAAAACTTACAGTAATATAGCTCTTCGGTAACTCGGCTCGCTTCTAGTAAGGACAGTTGGCGTATTTAGGTCGTTTCATTTGTACTTAATTCCAAACGCTTGTTACCAATCTGGAATCCATTCATGGCTTGAATTGCCATGACAGCTGACGGTGGACTGTCGTAACTCACAAACTCTGAAGGAAAAGCAAAGAAAAATAATTACAACGCGACTGCTTTGGGTACGTAGGTAGGTAGGTAAGTAGGTAGGTAGGTAGGTAGGTAGGTAGGTAGGTAGGTAGGTAGGTAGCTAGCTAGCTAGCTAGCTAGCTAGCTAGCTAGCTAGCTAGGTAGGTAGGTACGTAGGTAGGTAGGTAGGTAGATGGGTGGGTAGATGAGTGGGCAAGTAGGTAGGTAGGTGCGT
This sequence comes from Corallium rubrum, assembly GCA_964035015.1. Classification (NCBI taxonomy): domain Eukaryota; kingdom Metazoa; phylum Cnidaria; class Anthozoa; order Scleralcyonacea; family Coralliidae; genus Corallium; species Corallium rubrum. Next base: position 305,708 of record CAXIUP010000031.1, on the reverse strand, counting down.
AGATGGGTGGGTGAGTAGGTAGATGGATGGGTGGATAGATAGATAGATGGGTAGGTAGATGGATGGGTAGGTAGAGGGATGGGTAGGTAGAGGGATGGGTGGGAGGTAGATGGGTAGTTAGATGGATGGGTGGGTAGATAGATGGGTAGGTAGATGTCTGGGTGGGTAGGTAGATGGGTAGTATAGATGGATGGGTGGGTAGATAGATGGGTAGGTAGATAGATGGGTAGGTAGATGGATGGGTGGGTAGGTAGATGGGTAGGTAGATGGATGGGAGGGTAGATAGATGGGTAGATAGATGGGTGGAGTTCACACGACAAAGAAAATGTTCCTGTCCGTTCCTGTCCTGAGAAGAATATTCCAGAACGGAAACCAGCCTTGAGGGAAGAACAAAGCGTGAGTCTATATTAGCATAAACTTGAAACAGCTGAGAGCGAATCTGTATTAATAACTTGCACTAGTAAATGGTCATTTCAATGTTTCATATATAAATGTGCTTCATATTCTTCAGGTGAAATAACTTAGAAGTGCTTTCCTTCAGATAAAGTTTTTCTTGGCTTCGAGTTAAACCAAGTAAATTTTCTGCTGGGTAAGCAGAAATGAGTTTACCCCCCTATAGACGTCTTAATTATAGCGTGTGAAAAATCAGTTATAAACAATCACAGCAGATAACAGTATATGCAACATTGATTGTTATTGGAATATTCAAATGTGCGAAGAAATCCTTGGCATGCATGTGTTGTGATGTGATGTGATGTTTCGTGATGTGATCTAACCTTTTCTGGAAGGTAAGTTTGAAAAGACAATTCTTCAACTTTCACTGTTACAGTCAACTTTTGTTGTCTTACTCTGGCAAACGCCAGATGATTTTACTCCTCAAAGTGAGATTAATCTGGCAGGGTTATAAAGCCCATCTTGGCCCATCCCAATTAACTCTTTCACTGCTACAGTCGATGTAAACTATTTTACTCCAGCTAACATCAGATGATATTACTCGTCAGAGAGAAATGTGGCAGTGAATGAGTTAAAAAATAGTATTAGTTGAGTGTATAAGTCTGCAGATGACTCAGGATTTGCCAACAACAACGCAAGCTGAATGCGCTCAACATGACGTCTGGATATCGAAAGAGCAGTTAAGCATATAATCTAGTGCTTGGTTCTAAGTTTCAGTGAAAGTCACGGGGAGAAAAGCCACCACAGTTCTTCAAACTCAAATACTCTACATCTAGCATTTATACTTTCTTAATGTGTGACCTGTAAAGCATTAGCCTCTTTGGCAGACGAAAGTGGAAAGAGAACGTACCACTAACTGAGGGCTACGAAGGAGACTAGCGGGGCATACTCTAGCTACTTTCCACGTAGATCAACTCCTGATCATAGATTCGCTTTGTCTGAATTTAAAGCGTTCGTTTAGACCGACCTCAATCTCTCAAAAATCGATATCTCTGAAATCGATACAAGCCATAAGCGATTTGAATGTGAACACTTTATTGCCAACCGAGAACGATCTGTAGAGTCTGAGATATTTAACGAAACGAAGCAAAAGAATACATCTGAACTGTTGAACGATAAATTCAATTTTATATTAAAACAAGACGCCTGAGTCAGGCGTTCACTCGGGCTACTGGCAAAGTGCGAAGGTCTCCTCCACAGAGGATCTAACAGCGCGAGCAAAGGTGGGAGTGGGCCGAGGAACTGTTCAGATCGAAGGCTAAATGTGGTGCATACTTCACATTGGTGAAGATATTTACGATCAAGACAGTTCACATCTGATCGCTATTAAACTACAAAGGCTGCCAGTATCTTTCAAAATTTACCAACAACGTACAAGAACACCTTGATAAAAAAAAAAAAGCTGTTCAACTTTTTGTCCAAACTCCAAAAGCGAAAGGAGTAAAGAATTTGCAAAATACCTCAGACTCACTCACTCACACGGCCAACAACTCACTGGGAGCATGACTAAAGGCGGAAGTAAAATGAGTAAAATGTGCAAAACTGCAAAATCGTGATACCCCCCCCCCCCCCCCCCCCCCCCAAAAAAAAAAAAAAATCCCGAGCCGAAACCTAGACTCGATCTAGCATAGTAGCCCAAGCAATATTCAACAACTGAACTGTGTTTTAGTATTGAGCAGTACATTGCATAATGGTTTGTACGATTTTGTTATTACTGTCATAAGGCTCTCTATAGAGGCTTTGCATGCTGACGTGACCAATGTAAAATTTTTTTAAATCTTGATAAAATCTCGTGAAAACCTTAAAATCTTAAAGAACGCAGCCACTCTCCTCCGCAGAGCCTTTTCTTTGGCTACTTTTAGCTATATTTACCACTGAATTATTAGTAATGGATAACTAGGGATAGTGGAGGATATATGAAGGCGGGAAACGGAGCTGGGGGAGGACGGGGGGAGGACGGAGACGAAGGACGGGGGGAGGACGGGGGCGAAGGAAATGCGAAGAAGCCTCTGCTACATAACGTGCGGTTCTCAGGGATAATTCGCGGTTCACGGGGATGGCTGAAAAACACGATAAAAGCGATAGCGACGTCGAAGATTTGGAAGTTTCTCTTCATAATTTAAGCCAGGAAGGTAAGTAAATTGAATTTCATAGTATTTTAAAGTTATTTTATCAACTTTTGATTTTTGACTACAGAGTGTCGATCGCCATATTGTTTATGTGAAAATATCTTGATGAAATCACATATTATTAACGATGTTTACGTTTTAAACTCTTTTACCATTAAATTTTAAATCTTGACTTTATCTATGTTATAAATGAAACTTATACAAGCCAGATTTAATGCACTTTAATTCCATATGCACGTTGTAGTCGAATGTCTTCCCTCGATGTTTTATTTTAAAGTGTTGCTTCAGCCCAACATCATCGAAATAGAACTTTATTCCTTCGTTCAAGACAATACACTCCGAACAAACAATTTTACCACAAACTTTAGCGTCTTGTAATGGTCTATTTGCCAAAGATAAAAGGCTAGCTCTTTATTTCGGCATTCATGTGATCCGCCATCATGAATATTCACTAGCTGCGCCAGTCTCTCGCTGAAATTCGACGCCATATTGAAAACATTATATGGCAGAGCCTTACGTTTTCTCCCCCTTCCCGTCAACCCTCGCGCGCCTCGCTTCTATTAAATTACGTAATTCAGTGGTAAATATAGCTAAAAGTAGCCAAAGAAAAGGCTCTGCGGAGGAGAGTGGAACACAGCAAGATAAACAATTTTACTTATTTTGAATTTTGCTTAATTAATTTTTGAATAAATTATGACGTATGCAAATAATCACGTCAGAAAATTTACATAACTTGTCATTCTTCTTTGATTTTGATATAGATTTGTAATAAAACTGAAAAATGGTCGTTTTCGTTATTATCTTTTAGATTAGTAACTAATCAAGACCATTCAAATAAAAATTCCAGGAGTTTTTTAAATTTTAGTTATAGAGGCCATCTTGAAAGGCAATTTCTGCCTTTCAAGATGGCCGCCATAACTAAAATCTAAAAAACTCTGAGATTTTTTACTTAATTGGTCTTGATTAGTAACTAATCTAAAACATAATAAAGAAAAAGACCATTTTACAGTTTTATTACAAATCTATATCAAAATCAAAGGGAATGACAAGCTATGTAAATTTTCTTAATTAATTATTTGCATACGTCATAATTTATTCAAAAATTAATTATGCAAAATTCAAAATAAATAAAATTGTTTATCTTGCTATGTTCTTTAAGATTTTAACGTTTTCAAGAGATTTTATCAAGATATAAAAAAAATTAAATTGGTCACGTCAGCATGCAAAGCCTCTATATAGCCTTTTCAATTCACTACCATGAGTTCCCTTTTAAAGTTTGATTAAATAAGACGAACATGAAAAGGGTAGGGACAATAAATGAGCAGACCTCTCAACTTGCAGGAACTAAAAACCTGTGGATTTTTTATAAGAATGCTGGAAAAAACTGGAGTTTCGCATGATATTGCGTGAATGAAAGTTATCCCAGTCAAGATCTTCGGCTCGTCTCTTTTCCGCCATTTTGACTTTTACATATCAATCAGAATAAAGAGGTGGCTATATGGAAGCGAGCCATCCCGGTTACCCGAGCTAGATCGCTTTGCCGAAATGATTTTTATTGCGTTTACATGAGAAGGGCTAGCTCGCCTAGTTGGGCTGGCTTACTTGTTGTACTAATTGCGTAATTTATCAGTTCTGGTACGACACGAAGTTTCATTGTTTTAAATATGAACTGTACATGAACAAGCAGAACTTGTGAATTGTTAATACGTCGAAAAAAGCTGATAAAAACAAATTTTGTCGCGTGAACGAAGTTTTTAGTGCCAGGCCAGGCAGGCGAGCCAGACCGGTCAATCGTGTTTACATGGGAAAAACCCAGCCCGGGTAACCGAGAGCTCGGTCTCACGAAGCTTGGCTCCACTGACCTGTATATAACTGGACCGCTTGCTCTTGCCAAAAAACTGTGGCCATTTGAACATGGCGTCAAATGGCGAATTTGAGTCCTTCTGCTCATGGGAGAAGCCACTGACCAGTGATTGACACTGATCTGTAGGCGTTTTATGCTATGTTATGTTCTTTTCGTGAAAATTTTTTTTTCTCTGTTTGAAAATTGATCTAAAATGGCCAGTTTAATATATTTTTACGCTCCGTTGTTGGCAACTAGTGACACCTGGAGAACACCAGCTTATAGTAAGTGCAGTTAAAACGTTCAATGTAGTCTGTCGAAATACAAAATAAATGTTTTACATCGTATGTTTTTCAATATATGATTGATGTTTCGGGTTTAAGTTTTAATAAGCTTAACAGTTATGTTTACTTCGCATTTGCTTGCCTTCACTGGCCCTTCTGGTTCAGATTTAAATCTCACTGGAACATTTCAGCATAAGGACAGAATTTTTCGCAAGATTTGGACATTTGGTATATGTTTTACAACGAGAAATACTGATGTTTTACAACAGTAAGCTCATTAAATCCTTTTCGAAAAGTACTAAAATGTGCCGAAAGCCTACGAAAAGTATTAAAATACAAGCCGTTGAATTGCCGACCTGGTATTCACTTGTCAGTTCAGTTGTCCCTTAGCTTCTTCGTTTCGGCAACAAAAACAATTAAATATGTGCAACAAAACCGAGTAACTGACAGGAATTAACAATGAAACTGCTTTGTGTATTTATTTCTGTACCTTTTTTAACCTTTCAAAAAAGATTTGTGGTGTTTATCTTTGAAAATATCAGCGAGCCAAGGATTTTTAATTTTTCTCTTCATTTTCACGGGATATTTTATAAAGCCTGCGTCTGTAATCCAGTCAAAATCGCGGTCAGTGTTGTCTACCATGAGCAGAAGGACTCAAATTCGCCATTTGACGCCACGTTCAAATGGCCACACTTTTCATAACTCAAAGATAATAGGAGCAAGCGGTCCAGTTATATACAGGTCAGTGCTTGGCTCTCACATAAACACAAGATGAAAATTAATTATCAATTATTGGACGAGTCGGAGCAAAATATCATGATTTGTCAGTGGCGAGCTACTAGTTATTTGCCGATGCCGAAGGCAGAGGCAAATAACTAGTAGCGAGACACTGACAAATCATGATATTTTGCGATAGACGAGTTCAATAATTGATTTATCATTCATAAAATAGTTAAAAATTTGAAATGCCTGAAGTAAGAGATCGCCACTCTTCTTTCTGTCTTCGGCATACTAAAATCTTCGTGAAACTTACTTTTTGTTGGCACGAGTCTTGCTTTTTATCTCACTAAAACTTCCTTTTCACTATTTCTTTTCTGAAGTACATTGTCGTTAAAGATGCTTCCAAATACTCTCGATTATTTCCTCGGATAGCTGAAGAACTAGCGGCCATGTTTACGAAAATAATTTGCCGTCAGCAGCGTTATCGCTAGTGCGCATGCTCATAAAATTATTTGCAGCAGAAAATTATTTGCACTCAGTTATTTGCAGGTGAATTAACCAATCAGAATGCGGGATAGAAACGAAATGAATGATAACAAGAAATAATGGCACAAGTACAATCTCGGCAAAGCGGGCTAGCCCGGGTACCTGGGGTGGCTGGCCTCCCTACAAACACCCTCTAAGGCCCCGTTTACACTAAGAGCAAAAGTATCCGGATTCACATTGTTTTTCATTCCCATGAGGATGAAAAACAATGTAAACCCGGATACTTTTCCTCTAGTGTAAAAAGAGAGACGGATAAGAAGATTGGCAGTCTCGTTTCCGGCCCCCGTGCGTTTCGGGCAACGCGGTCGCTGACAAAGCAGATAATAATGTTCTAACTGCAGCGAAACACACAAATTGCAAACGGGTTTTTTTTTGTGTATCAGCACATTGGGCCATCAATTCATTTACCAAGAGAATTCTGTGACTGAGCGGGGCAGCGAGAGATCTTGGTAAAAAACTGGAAGTCTCCCAGTAAAAGCGGGGGCGTTGAGAGGTCTAGGTAAGCCAGGCGGGAATCGGGACGAACGAATGATAAAAAATAAAGCCCAGAAAAAAATACGAATGTAAGGTATTGTAAAAATATAATGAAATTTATCAAGGTTCAAACGCTTCGGTGCTTCGTGCAACATCATCAGAGAATGAATGATATATGTGTTAATAATTACGGTGTATTCATATAAGCTATTTATATTGCAAAAATTGGCATACATTACATTCTGTTCCAAGTTCCTGTTCCTGTATCACTGTATAGACCAAATCGTAGTTTCATTTAGGCCCACATGCAAATTAGTTTCCTATTCAATTTCGGCCCCTATGCAAATTACATCGTACCTATTAAAGCAAAACGGGAAGATAACATAGGCTGAGACTGTTTGTTCATGTTTTGAGTTCATCATTTTTAGACACTACGTTTAGGATTATTGTCAAGGATAATCGACAAGCAAATTTTATATCCTATTAGAATACCTAAACATTAAAAAGTTTCTGAAATCAGAAATGTCATGTTTACCACGGCTGCTTCAGCCTCATGTTATAAATGAACTACGTTTTATCCCGACTCAGACTGCATGTATGCGCAGTCGAAACCCCGATTTCGTTTATCGTTGTACCATGAAATCTCACTTCAACCTCGTCCCCAGGGCGTTTGAGGGAGGAAGCGAGCAGACTTGATGAGATGTTGGATTGAAGAGTTTCGTGATTGCTCCAGACCTACCGGTAATAATAATATTCACAGTTTTATTCTGGAGCAATCATAAAACTTAACCAACATATATATTATCGCAACTCTCCACAAACAGCATCTAAGGCAAGTGTATTTGTTTATTTCAGTGCGTTAAGGTTATTTTGAGCTATAAATTGTGTTGACTTGTACAATGGCTTATTTCATGAATTCTGTTCATTCAAATATTTAAGCTGACGTACATATGGCCGAAAGCCCTGTGGTTTCCAAATATATTGGAATATTTTCTCACGTGATTCCAGCCTTTGCCAGGACGTTTGGCCGGCCTGCTCGCTTCCTTTTTCAAACACCCTGGGGACGAGGTTGATCCACTGATCTCTAAATAAACTGGATATGCCCTTCCCTGTGGCCAGCAGTCAAACGTTTCGTGCCAGTCGCCGCCATCTTACTTAGTGGAACATATGACGCATTGCGGCCTTAGAACATGTTCCCAATCCCAGTATGGTCATATTATCCGGGGGTAGGAATATTATGTGTGCTGTGCCGGGGGAGTCGGAAAAGCCGTAAAGCAAACAACAGATGCTGGTTCGTTCAGATTATAATCTGTTTTTCAGTTTATATTATCGTGAAGTTTCTTCGTTGTCGGCACTGAAGTAAAACAACGAAATTTAAATGTGTTACAGCTTAGTAATAGAAACAAATGCAAGAAATTAACGTCTTAAACTTTATTAAGTACTTCTTGTGGCCTTATATTCGTTTAAATTTTCTTAAAATAACTCTTTTTGTCTGTTTTCAATCTACGAAAGATGGTCACGTCATCATACAACTGGCACGCAAAATCTGGCCCAATAGCCCATCCAGTTTATATAGAGATCAGTGGGTTGATCTCACCTTAGAAAGTAGATATCAGTGGGTTGATCCCACCTTAGAAAGTAATGTGAGATAAACTAACAAACTATATGTATATCGTCTTGATTGCCTAGAATTCAGTAAGAATGTAATCCCAAGCAACGTCGACTAACTAACGAGATGGCCAACAACTATATCGAGTCAAACGAAGTGGCCAGGCCACTTCGAAGATCTAAAAGGCGTGGAATGCAACCTGACAAGCTTTGCGTGAGACTGTTTCTTCTCGAACCAGAGAAGAATATTACGAGAATTAACAAAGACAGATGTTGTAAGAAGGAAAGTGAAAGATTGAGAAGTATTGGTTATGGTGCTCCTCCTTCAGGTAATTAATGGATAAACACACTGACAAACAGATGAACAGACAGACAGACAGACAGATGAACGAACAGGCAGACAAGCGATCAGACAAAAAGACTATGTGTGTGTGTGTGTGTGTGTGTGTGTGTGTGTGTGTGTGTGTGTGTGTGTGTGTGTGTGTGTGTGTGTGTGTGTGTAGTTTTAATCAGGGCAATTCCATGCTTAAATGCACTTGATGTGGATTTTTCAAGTTACTCAACAGTCCTTAGAGGCAAGGAAAATGATATTCTTGATGCCTAAATGTTTGGGAAATATCTATTTTTCAGGAAATTTTTTACAGTAATTTCGTACATTCTACCGAGCACTTGTTAAAGCAAGTACAGATGTGAAATTGATCAAACTTTAGACTTTCAAATAATAGGTTTCAAAGTGTCTTTTTGTGAAAAGATCCAATGTTATTCTGTGGTAGGGTTAACAAGTGAATATTAAGAATGAACATTTCATTAAGTCCTGATGTTTTCTTTGTGTGAAAAAGTCATTTCTACAAAATCTTATTGCCAGATTAGAGATGTAATGCCCGTTACAAAAATCACAATTTTTTAATGTCGTATCAATGAAAGAGCAGCTAGCACCCTCTACACTTTTATTTTTCTGCAAGATTTCACTTGATATTCGTTTACTTCATCTCCCTAGTTGATTTGATGTAACCGACATTACATAACGGACATTGTTACAACGATGACTGTCATTGGTTGGTTTGTGGTCACATGACCTTAACTAAATTTCAATGTCTACCGAGCGGACAATAATTGAGAACTTATTGCTTGCTCGGGCAATAAGTTTTCAATTGTTGACCGCTAGTACTTTGAACCCTTCACGGTTTCCTATAAACAAAAGCTTGTTTGGTAAGAAAAATAGAATATTATAGGTCTTCAAAGCATGTGTGAAGATTAACTGGAGAAATGTATGGCTGTTCTTTTGTTCTGAGACTCATATTTGTTTGCTTGATGTGAAATTACAGAGCCAGGCAAAATGTTTTGGTAAGTCTTTCAGTTTGTCTTTTCGTTTGTGTACTTTCCCTTGATAAACGTCGAAATTATTTAGCGAAAATCAAGCTATATAACAAAACACTTAATATGTCGGATCCCTAAGGGAAACAGTTAGCTTTGTTTTCCCTCGAGTCCCGATGTTTCCCTGACTTCGTCTCGGGAAATATCAAGACTCTCGGGAAAGCAAAACTAACTGTTTCCCTAGGGAGCAGACATTAAGTGTATATTATGTTACGGACGTTACTTTCTTTTGTTAACTAAGCTACAGCCCAGCAATCAAACTTAAGACAGAAATATTTAAATATGTCAAGGTTCTATTAACAATCATGTTATCATGGTACCTATAGGATCGTGGAGTTGGAGATGTGGGAACTGATCAAAAAAGGGATTTTCAATCATTAAGCACTGTACCTATAAACACTTCTGACTCTATTGCAAGCATTCAAATATTGTTATTCCTCAAAATTAGGGCTTCTTAATTATCATTTTACATGTAATTAACATTCTTAAATGGCAATATTTACACTGCTTACAATTTACATACTATACTTTAATAACTGTCAGTTGTTTGCTGTACAAGCTGTGTTAGTTAGTAGTACTCAGTAAAAAACCCAACGCTGAGTTCTAAGCGGGAGTCGAACCCACAACCTTCTGAATGCTAGCCAGACGCTCTAACCATTAAGCCACTAGAACTCAGATAGCGGAGCAAGGTTAATTAAGGTACTTATACCTTAGACTGCCCAGTCCTCTAGGAACGAGTCTTAACCCTATCCAGACTGGGCTTTTTTTTGTCTTCTGGGACTGGGGGAGGGGGGGGGGGCGGAAAGTGCCCGCGGTCAATATCTCCTGAACCATTTGGTGTATTCCGACGAAACTTTTACAGGTGGATGGTATGCCTTGTTCAAGTATGTGTTACACTTATGTTGCCATGGCGACAAATTATGACGTCATTATGACGTCAGTAATTGGAAAAACCCAGGATTACTAGAATTTCCAAAAAAATTTTCCTATTGTTTTGTTAACATAAAAAAGGTAGTATACCAAAAAAATAGTTTCTCTTTATTAAAAAGTGCTTACTTTTATTGTAATTATTATAAAAGCAAACATAATAAAAATTGTCGGCTGAAATTTTGTGTTGGTAAGTTTCCAGTTAAACACTGTTAGTTAGTAATACTAACATCACTAGCGTGATGTTAGTAATAATTGTCAGTTGTTTGCTGTACAAGCTGTGTTAGTTAGTAATACTCAGAAAAACTCTGAGCTCTAAGTGAGACTCGAACCCACAACCTTCTGAATGCTAGCCAGACGCTCTAACCATTGAGCCACTAGAACTCAGATAGCGGAGCAAGGTTGTTGGTTCGAGTCCCGATTAGAGCTCAGAGTTTTTCTGAGTATTATACTAACTAATACAGCTTGTACAGCAAACAACTGACAATTTTTACTAACATCAAGCTGCAATTTCTGAAACTAACTGACAGTGTTTAACTGGAAACTTACTGTTACAACGCGACTTGTAGCCCAACAAGTACTTGTAACCGAGCGGTTAACACTCATTCCTAGAGGACTGGGTACAGTCTAAGGTATAAGTACTTTAATGGGCAATTCCCCCTATAGCAATGCATCATGGGAGTTGTGATAGGCTTTCACTTTCGAGCGAAATGGCCGCCGCGGGGCGAGCATTTTGTCTGGAAGAGTAACTACACAGCAAAAAATCATTTTCTTATTTTAAGAAAAAAAAACTTGTTTTAAGAATTTTTTTCTTAAAACAAGAAAAATTTTCTAGGGAGAATAACAAGAAAATTTTTCTTAAGGAAATTTTTCTTAAGAAAATTTTCTTAAGAAAATTTTTCCTTAAGAAAATTTTTCTTATAATAAGAAAATAAATTCTTAATATAAGAATATATTTTCTTGTTTTAAGAAAAAAAATACTTATTTTAAGAATTTTTTTCTTAAAACAAGAATAATTTTCTTGGGAGAATAACAAGAAAATTTTTCTTATAATAAGAAAAAAATTCTTAATATATATAAGAATATATTTTCTTGTTTTAAGAAAAAAAATACTTATTTTAAGAATTTTTTTCTTAAAACAAGAATAATTTTCTTGGGAGAATAACAAGAAAACATTTCTTAAGAAAATTTTCTTAAGAATTTTTTTCTTGTAATAAGAAAATATTTTCTTAAAATACGAATATATTTTCTTATAGAGAAACTCTTTTAAAGAAAATTTTCTTAAGAATTTTGTTCTTGTAATAAGAATATATTTTCTTATAGAGAAACCCTTGAAAGAAATCACATGCATGCAATAAGTTATTATACAGTGTATAAGAATTAAATGAATAATTATCTAGATTACGGTATATTCTATTCTATTAGAATCTAATAATAATTTAAAGGATTTTCTTACTAGAATAGCTTTTCCAAATATATATACATATATATTAAACACAATTCTACATGCATGCATGTCTAATTTTAATTAATAATAATGTTAATAAACTGAAAAGTGGTAAAAATATACCTTTCAATTAAACACCAATATATAATTTTTAAGTCCAATAAACTTATATCCTTCAGTAACATATATAGATAAAAGCAGCCAACATGTTACTGTTTTAAAAACGGTTTAATGAGTTTAGCTTTCATTGTACTACAACGTCATCATCTTAACTCAGAAAGTTCTGATGATGTCGTAGTACGACAAAAGCTAAACTCATTAAACCTTTTTTAAAACAGTAACAGTTGACCACATTTACTTTTTCCATATCTTTTTACCAATACATGTATATAATAATAAAATTAAGGGAAAATGTTATAAGCTACACAGATTCAGCTTTGTAGCATTTATACTGAGAAAATTGGCTATTAAACAAAGCTGCAATATCCTCAGGAATTGTTTTGTCCTCAAAAACATAGTATTGTAAGATGTTCATGCCTACTTCATGTTGTTTTGGATAGTCGTAGTCCAGCAGATAAAAACATGCCGAAAACCCAACCACAGCTTCATCCATTTTCTTGGCATCCATCCAGTATAATATGCGTTTACCCACACAACATAAATATTTTATTTTTCCACTACCATCATTGGCATATTTCCTACATGCTTTTTAATCCAAACATCTGGGTCTTTGTTTTCCTGAAAATTAATATAGCCTTAGCAAACAAGGATCAAGAAACTCTTTCTTACATCTAAACATAACTGCATGTGCCTAGCAGACATAACAAGAAAATATTTAAATTTCAAGTATCTCACCTTCCATTCATGTAAACGCTCAACTGTTTTTTTCGATGTCTTCTGCCTTCCAAATACTGTTGGCAAGTATTTCATTACATACACGACTTTGTCATCTGTAAATTTCAAAATAAAGTGACCAAATCCATATATTAATAAAAACATTTTCTTAGTGGAGCACATACAGCACGCTGTCTCACCCCCAGACTCTTGTGTGGTGTCGGGACAGAATTACATCACCAGGCCATGCTGGTGTGCATGTGCAGAGAGTAAACATAATTTCATAATTACTTTCAGAGAAACATGCTAGGTGGAAAATACATGTACATACATGTAACTTCCTTTTGCACTACACACATCACACTTGTACTTGTCATATGGAATGGAATGGAAGGTGAATGGCAATGATTTGACTTCATCAAGCAAGTGGGCAACACAGTCACCCATAAATTTAGAATCCAGCATGGGCTCAATTCTACCTGACCCAGTTATAATCACATATTACCATAAGCAAAATGATTGGTCCCTAACACATAAAAGTGATACTCCAGTCTACCATACAACAAACATACTTAACTTAAGTCCAGGTATAATTATAACTTTAATTATGGAAACCTTTTTAGATTCAATTTTTAAAGAAAAAGCTCTATGGTGTGAAAATTCTTGAATAAAGGTCTAATAAATTCAACACTAGAAATTTTGGCTAAAATGTGGTGTTGGCAATAGCACCTCTAATGAAAATGTGGTTTCATCAATACAGTGTGATTAACTTCTTTATCGAGAAATGTGCTGGCATTAACTACTGAACATTTGTTTAACTCTGAACATCAGCAAACTAAGGGGGTGATACATGGACCAGGCTAGCTGTGCTATAGATTGTTTTCATCTGACGTCACGGCAGCCATATTGGTGTACCAAAACAATGAAATGGCGGCCATATTGGTGTACGGTATGGGAATTAGCTCTTTCTTATTCAAATATTTCGTATTGTTTCACCATCCCAATGGGACCACTGATCATGTGAGTGAAAACGATCTATATAAGTTGTATATATGTCTTTTCAACATTTCAATTACATGGCAAGCGAGCTAGCCCAGTTTGCCGGTTGTCACAACCGGTTAACCGGGCCAGTACAGTCCATGTTTAAGTTCTAATATTCTTTGAAAAATGTTTAATATTCTTTGTAGTCTGGTTTATAGCATACGTGCATAAGTTTGCCCCAGACTCCAACAATGAGAACATTGCTGTCTAGGAATATCTAGTTTTCAAGCAATGTTGTTGACACAGTAAAGCCTTTTCTTAAATTAAATATTGAAACATAACAGTTGTATACATCAAAAAGGGAATGAAATGGTCGACTTTTTGTAAATGAATTACCTATAGTATGCAGGGGGTATATAATTTATTATATATATTCAAAATTGCCGCCGTTGTTGATGAACACAAAACAATTTGTCAATTCCCAAAACAAACCATAAATCCTTTAATTGTAATATTTATAAACTACGAAAATAAACATATTTTGTAAGAATCAAACCGCAAATCGTTTGTGTTCCGACAATTAAGAACATTTCTAGCGAATGAATTAAGAATATTCTGTGGCGAATAAATATAAAATACCCCGAGTATACCTTGCCGACTATTTCAAATTGAATACATACAAATCAGTACACAAAATTGCTGATTAAAGAATCTATGACTTACCTTCAATAATGTGATCGCATCCATCGTCTGTATACATGTAGGTCTAGCGAAGAGCCATTTATAAACCAGAAGCAATAAATTACAAAGCAAAACGCAAACAAGCAAATATCGCCAACGAACTTCCAATTCGAAAATGAACGCGTCACCCGGTTCCCGCGTCATCATGGGATAATAATCCCGCGTTAGCCTCGCGTGGTCTTAAGGAAGCACAAAACGTTTTGTAAATTCGCCGAGTTTTACAAATTAATATTTCTACTTTTTAATTCAACTTTATGGGCTAGTATATTTAGGTCATTTGGCATGTTTTGTGTCTAATCAAATAGTGTGTAGCATGCTGCAGTAAAGATCTGTTAGCACAGGAATTTTGAAGTTAAAGCTTGGTGGAAATATAAACAAAATATGACAAATATATAAACAAAATATGACAAATGGTAAACTTGGAAAAGCATTTGAAGCTCAATGTTATAACTTAGAGATGAATAAAAAATCGAATAGAATATTCTATAGAATATTCTAGTGGCACATATGTGCATGCATGCATGTGCTAGAAAATATTCTTATTTAGAGAAACTGGTTTTCTTGTTTTAAGAAAATGAAAGATGTTCGGCATGTTCTAAGAAAATTTGTTATTGTAAAAAACTGGTTTTCTCATTTTAAGAAAATATTTTCTTGTTTTTGAGAAAATGAAAAATGTTCAACATGTGCTAGAAAATATTTCTCATTTCGAGAAACTGGTTTTCTCATTCCTATAAAATATTTTCTTGTTTTAAGATAATAGTAAATCTCGATCCTTACAAGAAATTTTTTTTCTCATTTTAAGAAAATATTTTCTTGTTTTGAGAAAATGAAAAATGTTCAACATGTGCTAGAAAATATTTCTCATTTTGAGAAACTGGTTTTCTCATTCCTATAAAATATTTTCTTGTTTTAAGAAAATAGTAAATCTCGATCCTTACAAGAAATTTTTTTTCTCATTTTAAGAATTTTTTTTTCTTACTAAGAAAATGATTTTCTTATTTTAAGAATGTTTTTCTTACTGAGAAAACGATTTTCTTATTTTAAGAATTTTTTTCTTACTGAGAAAATGATTTTCTTGTTTTAAGAATTTTTTTCTTACTGAGAAAATGATTTTCTTGTTTTAAGAAACATTTTCTTAAAATAAGAAAAAAATTCTTAATAAGAAAATCATTTTTTGCTGTGTAGTTGTTTTACAATATTTCCTTTCCGCAATGAGGATTTTAGACTTCTCAATGGGACTGGGAGGGTGTAAACCACATTTTATACAAAAGACAGCGAAATCGCAGCTAAAATAAGCGAGGAAATTACTTCAGAGTGACTCGACAAGCGAATATTGATCAAATAAATACGATTCGAAGACGGTCCTTCCCGGACGTGAACAGGTGAGTAAGTAGATAGATTATAGCTCAGTATATAATTCAGCTTTTGTGACATGTACAAGTTGTTTTTCAGTCACGATCGCTTAGTTGTTGTGCTCGGAAATCTTTCTTCCTGGCGTATTTGCTTGTTGAAATCAACATGGTTGGATGATGCACTCGACCTGTTCGTAATTTCCTCTGTATTTACACAATGTTTTTTAAACTTTTTGGCACGAAAAAACCCCCGTTTCTTGAGCAAGAGTTGAGATATGTTACAAAGACGTCAAGCGTAAAATAGTCTTGTCAGGGTTTTCGTTTGTTGTTTTCCTCTTCTGTTCCCATTGTTGTCGTCGGTTCCTATCCGTTTAGAATAACAAGTATGTTCTAGAATTAGTGTAGGCTGTAAATATAAATTTAGGACTATAAATTTCCTAAATATTTTGAAAAACCGTCGAGTTTCTTGCTGTGTTGTGTGCAATAAACTTTTTAGTAAATATAAGAAATAATCAAATATCTAATTCTAATTTTATCAGTTAACTAGATAGCATATTTAAATCATATTAAATGCATAGTTAATTTTAAATAGTAGAAACATGTGAAAAAACATCAGACCATAAGGCATCAGAGGCCTTAAAACACAAGAAAGGTGGATATCGACTTTTTAAGGCAGGGTTTGCAACCCAAATCGAGGTCAAGTCCAATGTAAGGAAAGGTGATGACACAATTTATTTTCTTGTCCACTGCCAATTAAGTGCTCAAATTCGGAAAAAAGTGTACCAGGTCTATGTTCACTTTGATCAAACCTCTGGGAATATTGTGTTTGCAAAATGCTACTGTCCTTATGGAGCTGGAGGTCGCTGCAAACATGTAGCCACCCTTTTGTTTCAGTTGTTGGACTACATTGAGCTAGGACTGACTGAGATACCCGATGACAAAGCATGCACTCAGGAACTTCAGCAGTGGCATGTTCACAATAAATCACAACCACAAAATGCTGTTCTTTTTTGAGGATCTTATTTTCCCCCAAGATAGCTATGCTCTTTGGGTATATAGTTTTCTGTCTCTTCATCACCGAGCCAAATATGGATGATGTCAACCTACATCTTCTTTAGGCATACCATTCTAAACAAACTCTGTGTACATGTGTTTTTTTCAATTTCTTCACAATTCTTACCATTGGTTCGTGCCATTTGGTTCCACAGGAACAGTGGAATAATCAGATTTTTCATTCAATCTTGACAGTATATTCTCTCTTATATTTGTCGCTTGAAGTTTACTTCCCTCTGCCTCTGCATTAATCATTATCTGCCTAGATGGTAGTGTGTTAACATCAAATTCACATGGAGCAGAGTCATTGTCAGTGAGAAGCCCAATCACAGAACAGTTGCTACCAGCTGTTATCAAACCAATTTTAAGCTTTTCCAAATCACTTTTGAACACATCCTGTGGTTGTGATTTCTTGGGAGCATGCCACTGCTAAAGTTCCTGAGTGCATGTTTTATCATCGGGTATCCCAGTCAGTCCTAGCTCAATGTAGTCCAACAACTGAAACAAAAGGGCTGCTACATGTTTGCAGTGACCTCCAGCTCCATAAGGACAGTAGCATTTATCTTTGCAAACACAATATTCCCAGAGGTTTGATCAAAGTGAACATAGACCTGGTACACTTTTTTCTGCATTTGAGCACTTACTTGCAGGGATGTAGCCAGGATTTTGAAAGGGGGGAGCTGAATTCAAAATAAATTTTTAGGGGGGTCGGAGGCATGCTCGCCTGGGAAATTTTGAAGTCAAGAGTCGCTGAAATGCCATTTCCTGGCTTTTGGAGGAAGATTTTACAGACTCTAAAGGTTAAAAGATGTCATATAAAATACTTAAAACACGCAAACGTCACACAGATACTCAAAATGCATACACCCAGTAGATTGAATACACTGTTTACAATTTATTTCGTGACGTAATTGATATTGCATCAGTTTTGTAGTTACATGTCTGTTGTTTTATATCAAAAGGGGGAGCTGCGGCTCCCACAGCTCCCCCCCCCCCCGGCTACATCCCAGCTTACAGCTTACTTGGCAGTGGACAAGAAAATAAATTGTGTCATCACCTTTCTTTACATTGGACTTGACCTGGATTTGGATTGCAAACCCTGCCTTAAAAAGTCGATATCCACCTTTCCTGTGTTTCAAGGCCTCTGCTGGCTTATGGTCTGATGTTTTTTCACATATAGAGATTAGGTGTTCTTCCAATTTTTGGTATGAAAATGCTTGGATAGCTGTTAAATTCTTTGTCCACATTTCAGTTCCACTAGGAACTGGCAATTGTTTTTCTCTCTGACTCTCCATTGAAGTACAAGGTTCGTCCTCCATTGTAAAATTTATAACTTATTCAAATATGTTTAAAAAAATATGTACATTTTAACAAACAATCCACTATTTAAGTCCACTATTTAAAATTAACTATGTATTTAATATGGTTTAAATATGCTATCTAGTTAACTGATAAAATTAGAATTAGATATTTGATTATTTCTTATATTTACTAAAAAGTTTATTGCACACAACACAGCAAGAAACTCGACGGTTTTTCAAAATATTTAGTAAATTTATAGTCCTAAATTTATATTTACAGCCTACACTAATTCTAGAACATACTTGTTATTCTAAGCGGATAGAAACGGACGACAACAATGGGAACAGAAGAGGAAAACAACGAACGAAAACCCTGACAAGACTGTTTTACGCTTGACGTCTTTGTAAAATATCTCAACTTTTGCTCAAGAAACGGGGGTTTTTTCGTGCCAAAAAGTTTAAAAACATTGTGTAAATACAGAGGCAATTACGAACAGGTCGAGTGCATCATCCAACCATGTTGATTTCAACAAGCAAGTACGCCAGGAAGAAAGACGTCCGAGCACAACAACTAAGCGATCGTGACTGACAAACAACTTATAGAAGTCACAAAAGCTGAATTATATACTGAGCTATAATCGATCTACTTACTCACCTGTTCACGTCCGGGAAGGACCGTCTTCGAATCGTATTTATTTGATCAATATTCGCTTGTCGAGTCACTCTGAAGTAATTTCCTCGCTTATTTTAGCTGCGATTTCGCTGTCTTTTGTACAAAATGTGGCTTACACCCTCCCAGTCCCATTGAGAAGTCTAAAATCCTCATTGCGAAAAGGAAATATTGTGAAACAATTAGTTACTTTTTCAGACAAAATGCTCGCCTCGCGGCGGCCATTTCGCTCGAAAGTGAATTGCCTACCACAACTCCCATGATGCATTGCTATAGGGGGAATTGCCCATTAACCTTGCTCCGCTATCTGAGTTCTAGTGGCTCAATGGTTAGAGCGTCTGGCTAACATTCAGAAGGTTGTGGGTTCGAGTCCCGCTTAGACCTCAGAGTTTTTCTGAGTATTACTAACTAACACAGCTTGTACAGCAAACAACTGACAATTATTACTAACATCAAGCTGCAATTTCTGAAACTAACTATACTATACTTTATTTACAAAAAAGCTGAAAACTATTTGGTTGTATGTTCAAAAATATTATAATTGATTAAATTATGTTTTAAATCTAATCATCTATCAAATTGTGTAACTTTGTGACCAAGAATCATCAAATACGAGGCATGAGACAAAAGTGTAAGTCCGTTACGGCTTCTGTGTAATGTCCGTTACACACAAAATCATCATTTATTCCAAAATAGTTAAAATTTTATCTAATATGTACATATATATATTAAAGTATGTAAATATAGATTCACACTTCAGGTTTGACAACACACTTTGAAAAATTAATCAGTTGTACCCTAATTGTTGTTGTTCAATTATCAGAATTTCTAATTCAAAATGAAATGAGAGTGAAAGTGGAAAAAATATATAAACATATCTCACAACATTTAACAAACTGTGTAAGGTCCGTTACATGGAATTGCCCATCAGTAGTTTAACCGATTAATTTGTTCCATTGTGTGTTTTTAGATTTTCTCAACAAAGATAACAATGTCCAATTTCCTTTTTCAATGACAACCGAAGAGTTTAAGGAGAAACTTGTGGAAATCTATCCCAAGCTAAACAATGTTGAATATTTGTTGATGAAAGCAAATAATAGTAATAATCTTGAACACTTAAATCTTCATACATCTTCTTACAATCCTGAAGACATTTATCACAGCAACTTGGGTGGAAGAAAACTTTATATTCGATGTGTAAAAGAGGTAATTAACTTAAAATAACACTCAACTGGTCGATTACAGGTTTTGTCAGCCATTTTGCTTACCACAGCTACAACGAAAGAAAACCGCAAAATTTATGAATTCAGTAACCCAAGCACTAAATCACGTATGGGTCTTTGTCAGTCATTGATATAGGGCACCCACGGCACAATCGGTGATCACTCTCATTCAGTCTTTGATATAGAGAACTCACAGTTCAGTTATATATAGGTCAATGATCATTCTCTTTCAGTCATTGATATAGAGCACCCACAGTCCAGTTATATATAGGTCAGTGATAATTCTCTTTCAGTCATTGATATAGAGCACCCACAGTCCAGTTATATATAGCTCAGTGATCACTCTCTTTCAGTCATTGATATAGAGCACCCACAGTCCAGTTATATATAGGTCAGTGATCACTCTCTTTCAGGCATTGATATAAAGCACACACAGTCCAGTTATATACATGTTAGTGACCACTCTCTTTCAGTCATAGATATAGAGCACCAACAGTCCAGTTATATATAGGTCAGTGATCACTCTCAGTCATTGATATAGAGCACCCACAGTCCAGTTAAATATAGGTCAGTGATCACTCTCTTTCAGTCATTGATATAGAGCACCCACAGTCCAGTTATATATAGGTCAGTGATCACTCTCTTTCAGTCATTGATATCAGAGCACCCACAGTCCAGTTATATATAGGACAGTGATCACTCTCAGTCATTGATATAGAGCACCCACAGTCCAGTTATATATAGGTCAGTGATCACTCTCTTTCAGGCATTGATATAGAGCACACACAGTCCAGTTATATACATGTTAGTGAGCACTCTCTTTCAGTCATAGATATAGAGCACCAACAGTCCAGTTATATATAGGTCAGTGATCACTCTCAGTCATTGATATAGAGCACCCACAGTCCAGTTAAATATAGGTCAGTGATCACTCTCTTTCAGTCATTGATATAGAGCACCCACAGTCCAGTTATATATAGGTCAGTGATCATTCTCTTTCAGTCATTGATATAGAGCACCTACAGTCCAGTTATAGGTCAGTGATCACTCTGTTTCAGTCATTGATATACATACAGCACAATCTAGTTATATATAGGTCAGTGGTAACAACTTGTCTAAGAGACAATGCTTTCTTTACTTATAGCTTTCTCAAACGACAAGCGAAGGCCCTCTGGACAAGAGGCCACGTAATTCGACCACGTCCGAGAGTCAATCAAGTGATCCTGCTCGTCCGGGTTATCGAATGATTCGCCCCAGACGGGCAACTTCGCAATCAACAACTGTTTCTACTGCTCCCTCTATTGCGGCAAGCGTTTCGTCAACACCAACCAATATTGCTCCAGGCTATGAATCAGGATGCACTACCCTAACAGCGCCATCAGTGTGTAGTTCAGGAGTGCAGCATTCGATACCAACCGATCAAAGTTTTTCTGCTTCAGGTAAAGTAATTGTGAGTCGTTCCTCGCCTTTAAATGCTTTGCCTGACGCTACTGCAGAACAAGGGCCAACGAATCAAGAACTGATGGAGAATGAGGGCTTTGAGGAAGATTCGCCTTCTTCAGACATGCAGGTAAGTGGTCGTCATAGAAACGTGCAGTATTTTGGACAGCGTGTATAACCCCTAGATGTCCATGCAGCCCGAAAACCAGTCAATTTGATGGTCGTGGCAATTTGTGAATTAAAATGGCATAATAACACGAAAATAATACCACGATATATCAATTGAATCGTTTTTATTAAAACTACTATAATTCATATTTTGGGTTTTCGGGCCTTATCAGACAACCCATTTTGCAAATTCTGCTAATTTATGCTAATTCAGTTATTAAAAATATTATTAAAGTCTATAACAAAATGTTAAATATTTAAACAATAACTGACTTTAGCACAAAACTTTGGGGAAATAAAGTGAAAAGCACCATTTCACAAATTCAAATTGACAAAGTTAAAGCAATATAATAAAACGCGAATATTTTTTTTTATTTTTTAAATTTTCCATTGTGACCTCCCATGGTCCGCCGGCGCGCGATCATCTAAACTTATTTTGGAAATTTACAAATTAAAACAGAATTATACAAGAACATACGACCATAATACATCAGCAAGATCGTTTTTAAGAGGCTATCTCCCTAAAAACCGACCAACGGTTTTTGAAGGCAAAAATGAATTTCCTTTGTTTTTCGCCCATTATTTACCTTTACCTCACTTACTATTAAACCGCTATAAAATTTGTCACTTGATAATTTGTTCTTCATTTTTGACACATTTCTTAAGCTCGGGATACACGTGCGATTTTTTTCTCGCACTTGTAACCCAACGGGTCAAAAGTTATTGCGTTGCCGGTACGAGAGAAGTGGCTACACGTGTGGTAATTAATTTTATGACGGGGTCGACAATAGTGACACCATGACATGCTGTTGCTGTAAAGTCGATTCTGATAGAAACAATAAAGCGTTTAAAACGTTGAATGGAAAGAATGTTATTTTTGTGAGCGATTTCCATTATTAGCTGTCCCTGATACTTTGATTCTTCAAGTTGAAGAATCCATGCGAATGTGATTTTCATACTTTGAAGGATAAAGGATAAAGGACTGGGTGGCTAATCGTCCTTACTTGCAGCCAGCGGCTGAATTGCGAAGGACGCAGATCAACGTGGCCGTGTCGAGGCATATCAAAGGCGCTTCAAGCTGCCGCCAACGACACAGTTCAGACCACGGATCACAGCTAAGATGTTAGGTGTCGATTTTATGGAGGGAGGAAAACCGGAGAACCCGGCGAAAAACCCTCGAAGCACAGGAGAGATCAACTACAACTCTACTCACATGAGCCTAAGCCCAACAACGGGGTCCTTCCCAAGTGGTCACCCATCCAAGTACTAACCCCGTCTAACCGGGCTTAACTTTTTGGTGAGAGGCAGCGCGCTAACAGCACACGCCACCCGTGCTTCCCGTAATAGTAAGATTGTCATTCTCGTCGCTAGTTTCTCTGAGAACATCGACGGTCGACTAATCTATATGTGTACTAAACCGAGACAATTCAAGGAAAGAAAACGAGCATGCTCTACATCTAACTGATCTGATCATTCTAAAGCGAATTTTATTCGCCAGTCTGAAATAAACACTGTGTTTCCTGCTAAAACCAGGCTAAAACAATGCCTATGTAATTTAATACTTTCGACAATCGTTGCGGAAAGTTAAACCATTTTAACTTTCGGCAACGATTGCGGAAGGCATCAGGTTGCAATTGCGTTGCCGCGCAAGATATGATACATGCGCGATTTCCTCTCTCGCGCCAGCAACGCAATGAAATTTGACCCGTTGCGTTGCCGGCGCGAGAAAAATATCGCACGTGTATCCCGAGCTTTATGCTTCGGCTGGAACGGCTAAGATTCGAGCGGAAATGAGAGCTGACAATACCTCGAAATGATCTTGTTATTTCTCCACCAATTTAGATTTGAATTTCAAATGTTTTTCTTGCAGTGCAATATATCGACCTTGTGTTTCATCTGGGTTGAAGGATACAAGCTCTTTGTTTTGTTTCGTATCAGATATGGTGTCTTTCTTTTGACTTACTTTTTAAATTCGCTTACGGCACCTGATTAGTCAAGTTTTATAAATTAAGATTTCTCTGAAGTGGCACCTAGCCTGGAAATGTCGTGTGTATTTCGTAGTAATCTTTAAAAACAGTTGTCGGCAAACGTATTTTGTAAGCTCACGAACCGCTCAAAGTTAAGCTATTGTTTCACTTTGTTTACATTGTCAGAACCGGAAATGCCTTACGCTTTGCAGATAAGGCCGTTTTCGTTTCTCAATATTACATAAAAACAACTTCTTTTTGTTTGAACTTATCCATAGAAAGCGAACGGGGCATAATTTATAGGTCTATTCGGTTTTTAGGGTAAAAATGTACCCATGCACCCTCTTTCTTCATTTCTTCTTTATTCGTATCTCGACACTGTCTACATATGGCTGTAAGTCAATAATCGATAAAGGATATCTACTACAGTAAATTAACCAGAGCTACTCAAGAGAAATTGTAGCCAAAGAGGCCCTCAAGTAACTAAATACTGTATTCTTGCCATGGTCTAACTTCTCACTCGTGAGGTCCTTACGCTAGTGACACCCATTAGTGTATTGCGACAACTCGGCCCAAGTCTATTCTCTTCATTTTAGATCAAACATGCATTAGTAAAGCTGGATTTTCACTAAGCGTGAAGTAGAAAACGAAGTAAAAAACGAAGTAGAAAACTATAAATACTTTTTACTGACGAAATCGGTGGCCCCATGAAACAATACAAAATGTTTGAATAAGAATAAATTAAATTCCCATAGGATAAAGATTGTGCACCAATATTGCCGCCATTTTATTGTTTCGGTGCACCAATATGGCCGCCATGACGTCGGATGAAAACCAAGATTTCAAATTGCACAATAGAACTGACGAACGCACGAGTTTTAAGTTACACATATTAAAATTCCAGCTTAAAGGTGCCCGCACTGCCACATAAACTGACACTGTCCTGCCTCGCACCCTTGCGTACCAATCCACAACTTACGCGGCGCACCACGGACTCAGCAGTACTCCATGCGCGATAGTGGGAGGGCGGGCGAAAAACGCGCGAAGGGGCGGTAAAGCTACTGTGTCCTTTTCTGGTGGTGCTTGATACTTATTTACGAAAAATTAAAATTTCTAGTACTGGAGTCAAAATTTAGTAAATATTTATTTATTCGCCAGAAAATCGGTTAAAAATACTCACGGGATCCTGTTTGAACAAGTTTTCCATAAATCTTGAAGACTGTCTGGGAAAGCTGGCCATTAAAAACGTCTCTTCCTTTACACTGTCGTATTGGACCAGAATGCTCAGGATATTGACATGACCGAAGAGGCCTCCAAAATCTTCCTAAATTATTGCGATGATTTGGGCATACAGTTATGTTTTGAGAGTGTTCTTCCGTAACATTGAACAATCCAGCTCTTAATAAATAAGCTCACATTCTTTCAAATTTGATTTCAAAATGTGACAGCTTGAGAGGTGACTTGAATATTCTGTTGACACTCGTTTAGATTCACAATACTAAGCCTAGTTTAAACGAGCAATTTTTCCTTGACAGGTTTTTCCTTGACAAGTCTCCTTGTTGAAAAGCTGGCATGCCAGCTTTTCAAAAGGGAGACTTGTCAAGGAAAAACTTGCCATGTTTCCTCATACACACGGGCAAATAAAACTTGTCAAGTTGAAAATTGCCAAAGAAAAATTGCCCGTGTAAACTAGGCTTTAGTCATTCTACGATTTTCACCACAACAAATACCCCCGAGTCCAGAAAGCGAACAATTTTCATCCATGTCTAAACAATTTTGACTTTATTTTAAAGCTATAAACAATGCTGCTCTAGTAAAGGAGTATTCTAGTAAAGGAGTCACCTAATTTTGCTTCAGCTAATTATGGTCACCTGTCATGCACGTGCCATGCACGTGTTGTGAAATACGCGCGAATGACTATGAATCTATTGAAACCGAAGTTCGGAATGTTCATTTTTTTATAAAAACTGGTTTTTTGTCACCACTACTCATTTTGACCGCTGAAAACATTCAGATTTCGGAGGAGCACAATAGGTGATAACGCCTCACGCGAGTGGAAATAGTTCACATGATGCACGGTTGACGTAAGTCTATTTCAGGACATGCTCAAATTTAGAAGACCTAAAACTTTTCATATATCTTCTCAGAGTTATTCACATATAAAGTACTGTCTATCCGGTCCTTTCCGCCGAGAGGATATATTTTTGCTCATGCGCTTACATTTAGGCCTGGTTCATACGTCGCATTTGATTCAGACGAAGTTAACTCAATTAATTAAATGCGACCGTGGTGCGACGTATGAAACGAATTAAATTCGACTGAAGAGTTAAATTCGTCTGAGATGTTGTATCCGTCACGGTGAGAAGGATACAACGTCTGAAATGCGTGTTGGTTTCAGACGTCGCCGTATCGTTGCATCGAATTAAATGCATAAATTATGATAACATAGTTTTGAGCCAGTGGTCAGATTTTTGTTTACTTCGTATGCGTATTGGACGTTTTTGGCGGGATCTAGCGGGATTCTCCTTGCTCATCACTGAATTAAATTCGTCGCATGAAACGAATTCGAGTTTACGTCGACTTTAACTATGAATTAAATTCGTCTGAATTAAATGCGACGTATGAACCAGGCCTTAGAAGCGATTTAGTTTGTTCGTGAAGTCTAAAAAATTCTTAAGACGTCTAATCGATTCTTCCAGAGTATAAGATGCTGCCACCTTTTCATGCTATAAAAATATGAACAGTACACCGAAATAAACAGAGAAAATGATAAACTTTCAGTTGCTCATGAATTATGTCTGCTCCTATTGTATACAAGTATATATGAAGAATCGGTTATAGAATATTTAATCATTTTTACCATAAAAACCGAATAGACCTAGAAATTATGCCCTGTCCGCTTTCTAGGGATAAGTTCAAATAAAAAGAAGTTACTTTTATGTAATATTGAGAAACGAAAACGGCCTTATCTGCAAAGCGTAAGGCATTTCCGGTTCTGACAATGTAAACAAAGTGAAACAATAGCTTAACTTTGAGCGGTTCGTGCGCTTTCAAAATACGTTTGCCGACAACTGTTTTTAAAGATTACTAAACTTACCAGGGACGTAGCCAGGATTTTGAAAGGGGGGGAACCGAAGTCAAAATAAATTTTTAGGGGGGTCCGGGGGCATGCTCCCCCGGGAAGTTTTGAAATCGGAAGTCGCTGAAATGCCATTTCCTGGCTTTTGGAGGAAGATTTTACAGACTCTAAAGCTTAAAAAACGTCATATAAAATACTCAAAACATGCAAACGTCACATAGATACTCAAAATGCATACACTCAGTAGATTGAATACACTGTTTACAGTTTATTTCCTGACACAATGGCATATTGCATCAGTTTTGTAGTTACATGTCTGTTGTTTTATATCAAAAGGGGGGGAGCCGCGGCTCCCACGGCTCCCCCCCTGGCTACGTCCCTGAAACTTACGGTATTATATTACGACGAAATACACACGACATTTCCAGGCTAGGTGCCACTTCAGAAGAGAATTCAACTGGACACTACAAGCATACCATGCCTTCAGAACCCTTAAACAGCCCCTTTACTCAACACCTATTTTATCCTTACCTGATTTTTCTATTCCCTTCACCATTTTCACCGATGCTAGTGATGTGGGCCTCGGTGCAGTCTTATCTCAGCGCAAAGGGGTATACGAACATGTTATTGACTATGCTAGTCGCGCTTTAACACCAGCCGAAAGGAATTATTCCACCACCGAGAAGGAGTGTTTAGCCATCGTGTGGACTGTCAACTATTGGCGAACATACTTACTGGGTCAACACTTTGATGTTGTGACTGACCACCAGATTCTTACATGGCTTCAAGGCCTCAAAGAACCGAAGGGCAGACTAGCAAGATGGATCCTGTCTTTACAGGAGTACCAGTTCCAGATAACGCATCGACCAGGAAAGCAAAATGCCAACGCGGATACCCTTTCTCGTTTTCCTCTGCCTACTACTGCACATTGTCCAGAGGTAGACCTTGAAGACGACCTAACAGCAGGCGTTGGGGCCACAAAGGTAATCCCACACTGGTCAGTCGAGGAAATTCGCGAGGCTCAGAAAGCAGATCAGAGTATTTCACGGGTTCTGCAGAGATTTGCTACCGCAAACGAGCAACCAGCAGCCAGTGGAGAGTGGGTGGAAGATGGTGAGCTACGACGTTACCGACAACTCAAATGGAGATAGTGGGCGATGTGCTGCACCGCCGAGTGGGGAAAGGTACCCGGGACGAACGGCTCGTCTTAGTCGTACCAAGAACAACGAGGGGCTGCCTCTTAAAGTTGTCACACAATGATCCGTGTCCTGCACACATGGGTATTAACCGCTGTTTGGAGCACCTTCAACGAAAATACTACTGACCTGGAATGACATCCGAAATACAGCTGTGGATAGCAGAATGCGAGCAGTGTAATCGCCGGAAACCCCAAGTACCCGCACACAGAGCACCGATGGAAAGCATCAAAGTTGGAGAACCAATAAAACTGTGGGCGATGGACGTAATGGGACCACTCCCAATGACTGCGCGGGGCAACCAGTATATTCTGGTAATGTCTGACCATTTTACAAAATGGGTAGAAGCTGTACCGATGGCCAAGCAACGCGCGGACACTAAGACGCAAAGGCGTTTGTGGATGAAGTTGTATCTCGTCATGGCATCGCAGAGAAGCTCCTGACCGACCAGAGCAAAACTTTGAGGCTGACCTAACGAAGAAAGTGTTTCAACTCCTCGGAGTAAAGAAGCTGAGAACGTGACCATATCACCCACAAACCGATGGACAAGTGGAGCGATTTAATCGCATCTTGAAAGGGATTCTAACGGCGTATGTCAACAACGATCATAATGATTGGGACATTCATTTGCCATTGGCTTTATTTGCTTACCGTACCGGCGTGCATCGCTCAGCATGTGTCACACCCTTCAAAGCTGGGTATGGTCGCGAAGTTACATCACCATTGACACTCATGGGCACTGCACACAAACCAACGGAAGAAAGGCTGATCGCAAACTACTGTGGCGAGCTTGAGAATACCTTACAGACGGTGTATGATCAGGTTGCAAGCAATGTCAGTGAAGCTCAGGCAAAGCAGAAAAAGACGTACGATAACCTGACGAAAGTGGAGAGCGTGCAACTGAAGCCAGGTGATCGGGTGTGGCTCAACAATCAAGCTGTGGCGAAGGGAAAGAGCCGGAAATTCCACAAAGAATGGATGGGACCGTACATGGTGCTTAGTCGCCTTGGTAGCGTCAATTACCACGTCAAACCGGGAGCTGGAAAGGAAGAAAGAAAGTTGTACATCGCAATCGTTTAAAGCTTGTCAATGGTAATCATAAAGGGGAGAACGGATCCACCGTGTCCAATCCAAACGAGCTAGGAGGTACTCCTGACCTTCTTTCGAATGAACCAGTGATCAACCATCAAGGGGAAGTACAGACGTGTGAGCTACATGAAGTGCCTACTTGCCTACCCTGGTCCACCCGTCAACGTCGAGCCCCAGATCGATACCAAGATTTTAATTTAGAAGAAATTCAGATCGAGGACGTTCTCCATTAAGGAGGGGATAATGTAGTGTATGTGACAATGAACTTGTGACCGCCGGCGAAAACGTGATGATAGGTATATAATTGTAATGTGATACCGGGGGCAGTGTCGTAGTTGTGGGTGTATAATTGTGCATGTTTGTGTGAAGAATAAAAGAGCGATATTTGGTAACTTTCTGGGTTTACTTTAATACTACAACTCTCTTTCAGTCATTGATATAGAGGACTCATAGTGCAGTTATATATAGGTCAGCGATCACTCTCTTTCAGTCACTGATATAGAGCACCCACAGTCCAGTTATATATAGGTCAGTGATCACTCTCAGTCATTGATGTAGAGAACTCACAGTTCAGTTATATATAGGTCAATTATCATTCTCTTTCAGTCATTGATATAGAGCACCCACAGTCCAGTTATATATAGGTCAGTGAGCACTCTCTTTCAGTCATTGATATACATACAGCACAATCTAGTAATATATAGGTCAGTGGTAACAACTTGTCTAAGAGACAATGCTTTCTTTACTTATAGCATTCTCAAACGACAAGCGAAGGCCCTCTGGACAAGAGGCCACGTAATTCGACCACGTCCGAGAGTCAATCAAGTGATCCTGCTCGTCCGGTTTATCGAATTATTCGCCCCAGACGGGCAACTTCGCAATCAACAACTGTTTCTACTGCTCCCTCTATTGCGGCAAGCGTTTCGTCAAGACCAACCAATATTGCTCCAGGCCATGAATCAGGATGCACTACCCTAACAGCGCCATCAGTATGTACTTCAGGAGTGCAGCTTTCGATACCAACCGATCAAAGTTTTTCTGCTTCAGGTAAAGCAAATGTGAGTCGTTCCTCGCCTTTAAATGCTTTGCCTGACGCTACTGCAGAACAAGGGCCAACGAATCAAGAACTGATGGAGAATGAGGGCTTTGAGGAACATTCGCCTTCCTCAGACATGCAGGTAAGTGGTCGTCATAGAAACGTGCAGTGTTTTGGACAGCGTGTATAACCCCTAGATGTCCTGCTTGAAAACCAGTCAATTGGGTGGTCGTGGCAATTTGTGAATTAAAATGGCATAATAACACGAAAATAATACCACGATATATCAATTGAATCGTTTTTATTAAAACTGCTACTAGAAATACATTAATGCTACAAACCCTCGCCCGCTTTTATTAAATGCTTTTTTGAAACACCCACCCTGATTTAAAATAAGCACTCCTGATATACAACCAATATAAAAACAAACAGATTTTAAAACAAATGATAATCCTCGAGATAATTATAGAATTGATGGATAGGATGACTAACTGATTTAATAAAAGTTGAACATATCAAAGCACAACTTAGATAGATAGATAACTTTATTTTAGCAGGGTAGCCCAATCAGCACAATGGCTGGTATCCATAGGGGCCCTGCATATAATAAAATAATTACAATCTGCATTTAGAACATAAACAAAGACAAACAAACAAACTAATTAAACTAATTACAAAATAGTAATCAGCTACCATACTAAAATCCTAACTACAGTTATATCTACAAAATCAATATTTTAAAATTCCAGAGTATAACTACAATATCAATGTCA